>OZ012740.1:347410473-347567973 GCA_963859935.3 Lathyrus sativus | reverse complement strand
GTGGTTGTGTAGTAGAGACTTGCGGGGAATCTTCCTCATGAGACCGATACGAAAACCCCGCTTAGAGTAAATTCCATTGGAAATGTTTTTGTTTTGATGAACCTTCATCACAACGATAATGTTTTAGGCAAGAATCGTTGACTCTAAGGACCTTTAACCCGTTCAATCCATAGTGGTTTTGTAGTGTTAACCAACGAGACCTTTGGGCTCGCTAGGTTAATACGAAATCCCCAATCATATGAGATCCCTTGAATGTATTACTAGTTGACAGTAATGGATTCAACCTCGACCTATAACTATGAGAATCCTGTTTTAGAAACCTTGTGTCGGTGGTTGTGTAGTAGAAGCCTACGATGTACCTTCCTCATAGGAAGATATGAAAACCTCACCTAGCAGTGATCGTTTCAAGGGTATTATTGTCTGATGAACCTTTAACATGGCAATAATGTCTTTGATAGGGATCCATGATTCTAGGCACCTGCCTATTTAGATAATATCCATGGATTTCCTTTGATCGATGATACCGGTCACTTACCCGTTTTAGAGCATGTCGCAACTGCGAAAAACACCTGGCAAAAAAATATAAGAGTCACCACCAAATGTTATTTATTGCAAAGAGAGGGAAAGGAAACGATCAAAGAAAACCTAAAGAACGGGAAAAGACAAAGTCATCGCAACCAAATCTTGGGTTCGGGAGTCAGTTATGCAAGGGGAAGGTATTAACACCCCTTACGTCCGTTGTACTCAATGGGATCCATGCTTGTGGTCTAATCAAAAGGTGTGTTTATCTATAAGCTACTCCTAAACAGAAACGAGAACGGAATAAAAAATGAAAGAGACTTGATAGGACATCGCCGCCCTACGCCTAGGTATTCCCCCGTGCAATGGGAAAGTCAGAGTCAACGTAGTTCGAAAAACTACGGATGATGGGGGAAAGTTGCTCGCCAAGACATCGTCGTATTGTGCCTACGTATCCTCATCTGGTATGAGAAACCAGAGCAAATGTAGTTCGGGTAACTACGGATAAAAAGGAAAAAGTTTCTCCTGTGAGGGTTGGAGCAAATTAACTTAAATAAGCTCTAGGTTTGGAATCAAAATATGGTTTGGAATGTGGATTAGCATTTAGAATGGGAATTAGGAGTGGAATTAGGAATGGAGTGTTTGAAATTTGGAGGGAAATGGTGAAAATTGAAGCAATTATAGATCCTTCCAATGATGATCATGTGAAATCAATGGTTGAGAATGATTAGAAAATTGCAATGCTGACAATTTGAATATTTTGGCAAATTTCGTCTAAAGTAATCGGTTACCCTATATGCGGTAACCGGTTTCCACATTCAAAAATGCCCAATTTGGCGCTAAATGGAGGGAATCCTGCATAATTACCCGTTGCCACCTGTTTTAAGCTCTATTAAACCTCTGAAACTTGCCCTTGGATATTATGATTGTGAGAATGCTTGAGATAGCTGTACTCTATCTCCTGAGCTGAAAATAATCTGCTAAATACAATAAAATCAACCGCTCGATTGCTGGGCAAAATAAATGTCGAAGCCTTTGATGCTCGCTGTTTGAACTCTTGCAACAAAAGGGAACCTTGAGCCACAGAAATACCTTGATCCCATGACTCGGGAACCAATGCTATGATATGCAGAAATGCAAAAATTTAGTGAAACGTAAGCCAGTAAATCAAGAAATGATGAGGCAAATTTTGGGGTGTTATAGCTGCTCGTATTCACACAACATGGACCTGAAGGGATAAAAAACAATCGCTTTCAAACATTCAAGGTGCATGGAGATTGAATACCAAAAGAACCCAAAAATTTGCAACCTGCGAGGATGCAAAACAATGAGTACCGACCAAAAGTTAGGATGCGACACCAAGAGTTGGAATCACAAAGGCTACCAACCAAAAGTTGGAATTACCGCAGCGCCGACCGAAGGCGTAATGATGGGGAATAACATCTTGAAAACAATGACCTCACCGGGGAGCATACCAACAAAAAGTTGGAATGCAACAAAAAGTAATAACCACAAGCTACCAACCAAAAGTAGGAATCACCGCAATACTAAACAAAGTTGAACACAAGCTACCAACCAAAAGTTGAAATCACTGGATGAAACAACACCAAACACAAGCTACCAACCAAAATTTGGGATAACACTCACGAAATGAAGATTACAAACCAAGAGTTGGAATAACAACCACAAAACCTCGGACTAAACTGGGGATTACCAACCAAGAGTTGGAATGAAACACACAGAGTAGGCAGGCAACAGAGTTAACCGACTCATAACTTACAAACATGCTCCGCCGAGAAAAGAGAGGTTTAAACAAATGACATTGTCGGGGGAAAAGACGTTTAAACAAGCAACTCAGTTGAGGAAAGAGAAGTTAAACAAACAAATCTATTGAGGAAAAGGCGTTTAAACAAACGACGCAGCTGGGAAAAGAAGACATTTAAACAAATGACTCAGCTGGGGAAAGAACCCAAATAAGATTAACAACCAAAAGATCCACTCTGATGGGGATAACGCAAAAATCTCCTGAATAAAACCATCATCTTCCAAAGAGACAACTGACACCAAAGGTATCAAACCTAGATTATGCTTCAGATGCATATGTTTGAAAATGGCGTAATGCTCCATACGAAATGGAAATGCTACGCAATTAGGAGGATGCTATGTAAATGCAAATGAAAAGGAACACAACTCTGAGGAGTGTTGAGAAGACCAGCAACCCAAACCTGCTGAGGAATACACCCTGGATGGCCTTCTTGCAAAACTTCACCATGCTGGGTAATACGCCCTGGATGGCTTTCCTTGAAAAACTTCACCCTGATGGGTAATATCCCCTGGATGGCTTTCCTTGAAAAACTACACCCTGCTGGGGAAAACACAAAAACTTCACTCAGTAGGGAATTAAGAATAGCGCTGAAATTCTACCTGGTGGGGATAACAAGCTCCTGCTGAAGGTTCCATTCTCCTTGGAAAACAAGATTAAAAAAATGCCCTGCTGGGGACATACAAGTAACAATCCATCCTAATGGGGATATACAAGTAACAATCCGCCCTACTAGGGATATCAGAGACTTCTACTGATGATTCCATCCTGACGAAGAGATGAAACTAACCTCTGTTAATGATTCCCTCCCCTCCCCCCACAGGGAATATAATGAACATCTACAGAGAACTCCGCTCTACTGGGGAATAAACAAGCTCTGCTTCAACATCTTCCCTAAGAATAATGAGAATATCATATGTTGGGAGCTCGTTGGACTTTGCTGGAGATGCCAATGATCATTGGACTTTGTTGGAGATAGTAACCTTTCATTGATGTACTCGTCGAGGGAATCAACACTAAACTCTATTTGGGGGAAAAAATTCCACGAATACTGATCTTGCCGGGGAGAGACGCCAGAGCGTCGACTCCAATGGGAAGGACGTCAAGGACGTTGCCTCTGTTGGAGAGTAACACTGAGAGAATATCCTTCAACCTTACCCTGCTGGGAATATGCTGAGAACGAATCCACCATGCTGGGGAATAGCCTTTGTGGGGAGACAAAAACTCTACTCCTCTAGAGTTACGATATACACCTTCGCTGGTGACAACACTTATGACTTGATAACAGGATTCTGTGGGGAAGACAAAATCTCTGCAATGGGGAAACAAAAATGCCTGACTGCATTCTATCAGGAGTAGTTAACCCTTGAACACTCGCCAGGTAGTACGAACTCACTTCGGATGGGTAATATAACTCTGAACTACTGCTAGGGGAGGAATGATTAACCATGCACAGTTGTTAGAACTTCATCGCTGAGGAGAAAAGCTCTACTGGGGAGAGGATCCTGCCATCCTACAACAAACAAAAAACAAAAGGATGCCCCATGTGTGAAATGGCTACCTCGTTTACCATTCATGATGCTTATCGTTCAAGAAAATCCATTGCTTTCATTACGCTCTGTAAGGCCTCGTGTTTTCACCTGTAATGCTTATAAAAAATATCGAACGTTTTTGCAAACAAAACAGTAAAAGTAAAAATAAGAAATGAAAAGCTCTTGGACTGAAGTAAATACATTATTGATGAAAGGCCTGTAAATAGGAAATTTACAATTCGGATGCAATTCCTGAAAAGAGGTAATTGCGCTAAAAGAAAAATGAATATATACAAATGTCGGCAATGTGGAAGCAGACAACCACCATGTGTCGATTCAACTATGACCTGTATGTCTTCGACGTTCCCCCATGTTTCGCCTTCTAAAAAGACTAATTGGACTGATTCCTTTCCTTCGGGATAACCGTGTATCAGATAAGATCACAGATCAAATGTAGACCACAGTCGTTTGCTTTTAAATCCCTAACTTTTTCCTGGATCGCCCTTTCGGGTTTTCAATCCACCGGGATACCCATTTTTGCTAAGGTCGCCTTCTCAAGTTTTAAGCCTTGCAAGTTTATTCTTTTCTTTTATCCCTAATTTTTGCCTAAACCTTTTCTTTTTATGGTTCGTCAGGATTCCCCATTTTTGCCTGAACTTTTCTTTTTCTGTCCAACAGGTTTCTTTTAGGCAAAGTATTTTTTAACCACGTATGTTTTCACATGGGACAAAAATCTTCACCATCCATGGTAGATAGTAATAAGGCTCCACCAGAGAAAACCTTTCTTACCACATATGGACCTTTTCAACACCAAATCACCTGTCTGGAAGCACCGAGGACGCACTTTCAGATCAATGGCTTTCTTCATCCTACTCTGATACAACCGGCCACGAGCAATGGATATCAATCTCTTCTTGTCAATCAAGCTCAGCTGATTCAACCTGGCTTGCACCCATTCAACTTCGTCAAGCTTCGCATTAGATAATACCCATAAAGAAGAACAATAACCGAAGTACAATAACCATGAAGAGCAAAGGGCAACATCTCGTGCCAATCCTTATAGGTTACAACCATCTATTGCACAACCTTCTTAATATTATTTTTGGCTGCCTCAACAACGCCATTATCAGGCACAGTTCCTTCATCATCTAGTTATTAAAATTTGAACCATTATCAGTAATGATTCATTCTAGAATTCCATAACGACAAATGATGTCCTTCTTTATGAATCGGGGGACCACCTGTTTTGTGACATTGGCAAAGGAAGCTGCTTCTACCCATTTCGTGAAGTAATCAATCGCAACCAAAATGAAGCGATGACCATTGGAAGCAATCGACTTAATCTTTCCAATCATATCAATGCCCTACATAACAAAGGGCCAAAGGGATGTTAACACATTCAGAGGGGTCGGTGGCACATGCACCTTATCAACATAAATCTAGCATTTATGGCATTTTCTGGCATATTTGAAACAATCGGATTCCATAGTAATCCAGTAATACCCAACTCTCAACAATTTTTTGGCCATTGCGCTGCCACTGGCATGAGTACCAAAAAGACCCTCGTGGACTTCCTCCATCAACAAGCCTGCTTCATATTCGTCAACACAGTGCAGCAAGACCATGTCAAAGTTTCTCTTGTACAACACCTCATCCTTGTTCAGATAGAAATTACTGGCTAACCTCCTCAGAGTCTTCTTATCTTTGTTGGATGCACCAAATGGGTACTCTTGAGTCTTAAGAAAATGCTTGATATCAAAATACCAAGGTTTTCCATTTGATACCTTCTCAATTGCAAACACAAAGACGGGTCTATCAAGATGCGTGATAATGATAGCTGGAGCTTCATTCCAGAAATTTACTTTGTACATTGATGATAACGTGGCCAAGGCGTCCGCCATCTGATTCTCAGCCCTAGGCATATGATGGACCTCAACTCTATCATAGAATGGTAGGAATCTCCTTGCATAATTCTTGTAAGGTACCAGGTTGGCTTGGCGAGTTTCCCACGCTCCTTTAATCTGATTAACCATCAGTGTTGAATTGCCATATACATCAAGATTCTTGATTCTCAGATCAATGGCCTCTTCTAAACCCGTAATGCACGCTTCATACTCGGATTCATTATTGGTGCAAGCCAATTTCAATCGGGCAGTGAACGGCATGTGAGAACCGTGAGGAGTTATAATTATTGCACCGATTCCATTACCATATGAATTAATGGCTCCGTTGAAAACCAGTTTCCACTGAGATCCAATATTTAGTCCCTCGTCAGGTGAAGGCTCATCACATTCTTTCATCTTCAAAAACATGACGTCTTCGTATGGAAAATCAAACTTCATCGGCTGATAATCCTCAATCGGCTGTTCAATAAGATATTCTGACAGAACGCTTCCCTTAATGGCTTTTTGGGAAACATACTGAATATCATACTCTATTAAAACAATTTTCCATCGGGAAATCCTTCCTGAGAGTGCTTGTTTCTCAAAGACGTACTTGATCGGATCCATCTTCGAAATCAACAGGGTTGTATGGTTTAACATGTACTGCCTCAAACGCTTAGCAGCCCAAGCGAGCACATAACATGTTTTTTCTAGCATTGAGTATCTCGACTGACAATCAGTGAATTTCTTACTCAAGTAGTAGAAGGCGTGCTCTTTTCTACCTGCCTCGTCCTGTTGACCGAGCACACATCCCATTGAATTCTCAAGAACTGTGAGATACATGATCAGATGTGTCCCTGCAGTTGGAGGTATGAGTATTGTAGGTTCTTGAAGATACTCTTTTATTCTTTCAAACTCCTTCTGGCAATTTTCATTCCACCTGACCGTTTAATATTTTCTTAATAATTTGAATATTGGTTCACAAGTGGGTGTAAGATGAGATATGAACCTTGCAATGTAGTTCAATCTCCCTAAGAAACCACGAACCTCTTTTTGCATTCTCGACTCAGGCATTTTTAGTATAGCTTTTATTTTGGTAGGATCTACCTCAATACCCCTTTCACTGACAATGAACCCCAGTAGCTTTCTAGATCTCACCCCGAAGGTGCACTTTTTAGGATTCAACCTTAGGTTGAACTTCCTTAACCTTTCAAACAACTTCAGAAGTTTGACCAGATGTCCTTCCTCCATCTGTGACTTTGTAACGCCCCGATTTCGATTATCCCTTTTTCGTTAAGTCCTTTTTGATTTTAATTGGGCGAATATTATTTTGATGTGGAATTTTAGCGGAAATATGTTATGTTTACATATTATTCTATTTTACCCGATTTTGGGAGTTTTCGGAGAAAATAGTTGGAGGGTATTTTGGATATTTCCTATTTAAGTGATAAGTTGGATATTTTATGAGGTATTGAGTTAGTAGATGTTTTGGAAAAAATAATAGGAAGATATTAAAGAGGAAATAGAAGAGAAAGAAAGAGAGTAAGAAAGGAAGGAAAGAAAAGAGAAAGAAAGAAGAAGAAGAGAAAGAGGCGAGAAAGAAGAGGAAACTTTGGAAAACATCAAGATCAAACCCTAGCTTGCGATTAATCAGGTAAGGGTGAGAAGTTTTATCATCTTGATAATGTATATGATCATGTATGTGCTAGATTGGATTTGTTAGATTGTTTTCTATGTTTCCATTTCTAGGTCGGAATTTGATTTAATCGGTAGAAACTGAGTTTTATCGGTTAGAATTGGAATAGATGGTGTAGTATAGTCGGGTGATGAGTGGGTTGTACTACTGAAACTGATTTGGATTAAATCGGTCGGTTTTTGAGATTTGGGCTTTTGGACAGCCATGGGAGTTCTGAGTTCGCAGGTTCGCCAGGCGAATGGCAGCGAAGCTTCGCCGGGCAAAGCCCAGCGAGCAGCAGCGAACCAAGTCAGTAGCATCTACCCTGTCTTCCCTGGCAAGTTCGCCAGGCGAATGAGAGTGGCAAAGGTTCGCCAGGCGAGTGTGCTAGCGAGTATTTCCAAAATAAATCCCAGTGGTCTTCGTTGGCAAGTTCGCCAGGCGAACAGAGTAGCGAAGGTTCGCCAGGCGAAGGTTAGCGAACACAGCATCATATTTTATTTTCTTATGTTTTCCATTCGTGTATCGATTGTGTGGTTTGGTTGCGATCATTCCTTGTCTGAGATGACTAATTATATGTTGTTATATGTGTTGTGGGTAGCCGTATGGTGTGAATCCTACTTGTGATTTGTGAAGTGTGAAATATGGTCGTTTGGTAATTTTGTGCATTATTTGAATTAAATAGAGATGCATGGCGAGATTGATTGTGTATGTGAACCATGTATGAAAATTGGTGTGAATGGATGATGAATATATATATATATATATATATATATATATATATATATATATATATATATATATATATATATATATATATATATATATATATATATATATATATATATATATATATATATATATATATATATATATATATATATATATATATATATATATATATATATATATATATATATATATATATATATATATATATATATATATATATATATATATATATATATATATATATATATATATATATATATATATATATATATATATATATATATATATATATATATATATGCTTTGTGATACATATATTTGAATGCCTAATGAATATATGCGATGAATGTGAAGAATGCATGAGTATGTTTGTAAACATGTATGCATTTCAAGAAGTGTATGGAGTCATTTTGCATGTGAAGCATCATGAAGTACATTCTTGTGCTGTTGATTCCTAGGAGAGTCTGATGAGTGATAGGATTCCTAGGAGAGTCCGATGAGTAATGTGATTCCTAGGAGAGTCTGATGAGTGATAGGATTCCCAAGAGAGTCCGATGAGTAATGTGATTCCTAGGAGAGTCTGATGAGTGATAGGATTCCTAGGAGAATCTTATGAACAATGTGATTCCTCGGAGAATCTGATGAACAATGTGATTCCTCGGAGAATCTGATGAACAATGTGATTCCTCGGAGAATCTGATGAATGATGTGATTCCTCGGAGAATCTGATGAGCGATGTGATTCCTCGAAGAATCTGATGAACAATGTGATTCCTCGGAGAATCTGATGAACAATGGGATTCCTCGGAGAATCTGATGAACAATGTGATTCCTCGGAGAATCTGATGAACAATGTGATTCCTCGGAGAATCTGATGAACAATGTGATTCCTCGGAGAATCTGATGAACGATGTTATTCCTCGGAGAATCTGATGAGCGACGAGATTCCTTGGAGAATCTAATGAGAAATTTGATTCCTAGGAGAATCTGATGAGTTATAGTGTACCCGTGAAGGGCGTGAGTGAATTGATTCTTAGGAGAATCTGATGGACGATTAAGTCGGTATCGTATTACATTTGCGTAGAGTAGCGAGTTGGCCCCTATGATTTGCATTTATCATCTTTGCATGATGTATGGTGAATAAACATGATTGTAGATGTTTATGTAAGTTGTTGATAATTGACATGAATGGTATGTTTGAAGATACATGTATGTGTGAGTATATCTGTATATGTGTGTATGTTTATGAAGTAATATAAACATTGTTGATGCATATTGAATATGCTTAGTGTTCTATTTGTAAATAGTTAATTGTGAATACATTGCGATGTACGGTGTAGTGAGATGAGTTGCGGTGAGAATGCGGAAGACGTTTTTGAACGTTATGTGTGTGTGTGTGTGTGTCTATATATATATATATATATATATATATATATATATATATATATATATATATATATATATATATATATATATATATATATATATATATATATATATATATATATATATATATATATATATATATATATATATGTTTATATGCATTTAGTATTATGATATTGTTTCTCACCCTTCTGCTGTTTTATAATGCTCTATGAGGCATTGCAGATTAGATTGTTGGAGTCTCTGTGAAGCGTGGTTTCATTCCTTTTTGGTCGGTCGGCTCTAATATGTAGCACCGGGTAGCTAGGGATTATTTTGATTCTTTTGTGATACATCTATGTTTGTATCTGCTGATGAATGTTTATGTAAACATATTGGTTGAATATTTTTTATATTGATGATGTTGTAAATCAACTTGAATGATGTACATGTATGTGATTACATGTTTTTGGAAGTTATGAAATATTTAGATGTTTCCGCTTATGTTCTAAATATTTTCCTTGTGGGTGTTGCCCCGTTGTTGCATATCTATTGAGCAGGTGTTGTATGTGTTGAGTTTTTTGTATAATGTGATATGCCCCTTTTATGCCGTGATATAAATATACTCTGATAAAAATTTGAATTTATGCCTAAATGATTATTTGTATTATTTGGGGGGTATAGAAAGGGGGTGTTACATTAAGTGGTATCAGAGCTAGTGTTGAGTCGGTTGTGTCTGTCTCGTTGTTTTGTCGGTTGAACGGTTGTTTAAACTTGTTGTTATTTTTGGGATTAATCAGAATATGGTTGGTCGTAATGACAATGCGATGGCTACGACATTGGAGGCAATGGCTAGAGCGGTGCAGGGTGCACCAAATGTGAACGCTAATGATGAGTTCAGAAAGAATCAGCCGCCGGTGTTCAAAGGAAGGTTTGATCCGGATGGTGCTCAGTTTTGGTTGAAGGAGATCGAGAGGATCTTCAGAGTTATGAATTGTGTTTAAGGGAACAAGGTGAGACTTGGATCTCACATGTTGCGAGGAGAAGCCGATGACTGGTGGATCGGTATGCGACAAGTCCTTGAAGTGGATGACGAGGAAATAACTTGGAATTTATTTCGTTCTGAATTTTTAAGGAAGTATTACCCTGAGAGTGTGAAGGGAAGGAAGGAAATGGAATTCCTGGAATTGAAGCAAGGCAATATGTCCGTGGTAGACTACACGGCTAAGTTCACAGAGTTAGTAAAATTTCATCCTCACTATGACGCGGTGACGGCGGAATTTTCTAAGTGTGTTAAGTATGAGAATGGCTTGCGCCCTGAGATCAAGCAAGCGGTGGGCTATCAGAAGATAAGGAGATTTTCGGACTTGACCGAATGTTGTCAAATTTTTGAAGAGGATAGTAAAACTCGTTCTACTCACTACAAGAGTTTGAAGGAGGAGAAAGAAAGGCAACAAGTAAGGAGTGGACCTTATGTGACGCCTACTGATAAGGGCAAGCATAGGAAGGACTTTGTTAAGAGGTCTGGAGGAGGGAGTTCTGGATCCATTAAATGCTACAAGTGTGGTGAGATGGGTCATAAGTCTTTTATGTGTGGAAAGCCCAAAGTTAAGTGCTCTAACTGTGGAGTTATTAGGCATGATGCTACGGATTGTAGAAAGGGTGTAGTGAAGTGCTACAATTATGGAGAAGAAGGTCACATTAGTGCTAAGTGTCCTAAACATAAGCAAGCTCCAACAAGTGGAAAAGTATTTGCATTGGCAGGATCAGACACTACTAATGCGGTTCGTTTGATTTGAGGTATGTGCTTTATTAATAATATGCCTTTAATTGCTATTATTGATACCGGAACGACTCATTCATTTTTTTCTTTTGAGGACGCTAAGCGTTTGGAATTGTGTTGTATTCTTGTGAGGGTGGTATGGTTATTGAGACACCCGCTTCGGGGTCGGTAACTACGTCTTTAGTGTGTTTAAGTGTCCTTTGACCATGTGTGGTAAGGGTTCTATCATGGACTTAGTATGTTTACCATTAGAAAGATTATATGTAATCTTGGGTATGAGCTGATTGCAGTATGATAGAGTTAGTGTGGATTGTTTTTTTTCCCGTTGGCAGGGATTTCTCCTTTGAAAGATGGAAAGGATGATCATTTCTTATTCCCGAAAGAGTTGAAGAAACTGTTGGGGGACAGAACTCAAGTGTTCAGTTGTTTGCATCATTGTCGGCGGAGAGTAAGGCTAAACTGGATGTGTTCCCAGTGTTGCGAGACTTTTCAGAGATGTTTCTGGAAGGATGTTAAGGATGTACCGCCGGAAAGAGAAATTGGATTTGAAGTCTGTGGATTTGATGATGATAAGAGGGGAGACTTCATGATGATGATATTGGAATATGTATATGTCCAAGGTTCGATCTCATTGGGGTAGAATGACTAGTATGTCGTTCCTAACGAGGTATAAGCGGTATAGTTGTAATCACTGGGGTAGAATGACTATGTGTCGTTCCTAGTGAGACGATCACCGGGGTAGAATGACCGAGATGTTATTCCTGGTGGGGTACGGGCGGTGTACCTATAATCTCCAATGGAGATTGTTGCAAATTGAAGGTTTTATAGGAGCCACATGGCATAGCTATGATTGCGGTATGAAAGTGTGCATGTGTGCGATCGTGTATGATTTGGGAATGGGGGAGTAACATGCGTGAGTCGCATCCAGAGTTGTTTTGGATCAGGTAATATTTTCGAGGACGAAAATTTCTAAAGTGGGGGAGAGTTGTAACTCCCCGATTTCGATTATCCCTTTTTCGTTAAGTCCTTTTTTATTTTAATTGGGCGAATATTATTTTGATGTGGAATTTTCGTGGAAATATGTTATGTTTACATATTATTCTATTTTACTCGATTTTGGGTGTTTTCGGAGAAAATAGTTGGAGGGTATTTTGGACATTTCCTATTTAAGTGATAAGTTAGATATTTTATGAGGTATTGAGTTAGTAGATATTTTGGGAAAAATAATAGGAAGATACTAAAGAAGAAATAGAAGAGAAAGAAAGAGAGTAAGAAAGGAAGGAAAGAAAAGAGAAAGAAAGAAGGAGAAGAGAAAGAGGAGAGAAAGAAGAGGAAACTTTGGAAAACATCAAGATCAAACCCTAGCTTGCGATTAATCAGGTAAGGGTGAGAAGCTTTATCATCTTGATAATGTATATGATCATGTATGTGCTAGATTGGATTTGTTGGATTGTTTTCTATGTTTCCGTTTCTAGGTCAGAAGTTGATTTAATCGGTAGAAACTGAGTTTTATTGGTTAGAATTCGGAATAGACGGTATAGTATAGTCGGGTGATGAGTGGGTTGTACTACTGGAAATGATTTGGATTAAATCAGTCGATTTGTGAGGTTTGGGCTTTTGGACAGCCATGGGAGTTCTGAGTTCACAGGTTTTCCAGGCGAAGCCCAGCGAGCAGCAGCGAACCAAGTCAGTAACATCGACCATGTCTTCGCTGGCAAGTTCGCCAGGTGAATGAGAGTGGTGAAGGTTCTCTAGGCGAGCGTGCTAGTGAGTAATTCCAAAATAAATCCCAGTGGTCTTCGCTGGCAAGTTCGTCAGGCGAACGGAGTAGCGAAGGTTCGCCAGGCGAAGGTTAGCGAACACAGCAATATATTTTCTTTTCTTGTGTTTTCCATTCATGGATCGACTATGTGGTTTGGTTGCAATCATTCCTTGTCTGAGATGACTAATTATATGTTGTTATATGTGTTGTGGGTAGCCGTATAGCGTGAATCCTAGTTGTGATTTGTGAAGTGTGAAATGTGGCCGTTTGGCAATTTTGTGCATTATTTGAATTAAATAGAGATGCATGGCGAGATTGATTGTGTATGTGAACCATGTCTGAAAATTGATGTGAATGGATGATGAATATATATATATGCTTTGTGATACATATATTTGAATGCATAATGAATATATACGATGAATGTAAAGAACGCATTAGTATGTTTGTAAACATGTATGCATTTCAAGAAATGTATGGAGTCATTTTGCATGTGAAGCATCATGAAGTACATTCTTGTGCTGTTGATTCCTAGGAGAGTCTGATGAGTGATAGGATTCCTAGGAGAGTCTGATGAGTGATAGGATTCCTAGGTGAGTCTGATGAGTGATAGGATTCCTAGGAGAATCTGATGAACAATGTGATTCCTCGGAGAATCTGATGAACAATGTGATTCCTCGGAGAATCTGATGAACAATGTGATTCCTCAGAGAATCTGATGAACGATGTGATTCCTCGGAGAATCTGATGAGCGATGTGATTCCTCGGAGAATCTGATGAACAATGTGATTCCTCGGAGAATCTGATGAACAATGGGATTCCTCGGAGAATCTGATGAACAATGTGATTCCTCGGAGAATCTGATGAACAATGGGATTCCTCGGAGAATCTGATGAACAATGTGATTCCTCGGAGAATCTGATGAACGATGTGATTCCTCGGAGAATCTGATGAGCGATGTGATTCCTCGAAGAATCTGATGAGCAATGTGATTCCTAGGAGAATCTGATGAGTTATAGTGTACCCGTGAGAGGCGTGAGTGAATTGATTCTTAGTAGAATCTGATGGACGATTAAGTCGGTATCGTATTACATTTGCGTAGAGTAGCGAGTTGGCCTCTATGATTTGCATTTATCATCTTTGCATGATGTATGGTGAATAAACATGATTGTAGATGTTTATGTAAGTTGTTGATAATTGGCATGAATGGAATGTTTGAAGATACATGTATGTGTGAGTATATATGTATATGTGTGTATGTTTATGAAGTAATATAAACATTGTTGATGCATATTGAATATGCTTAGTGTTCTATTTGTAAATAGTTAATTGTGAATACATTGCAATGTACAGTGTAGTGAGATGAGTTGCGGTGAGAATGCGGAAGAAGCTTTTGGATGTTATGTGTGTGTGTGTGTGTATATATATATATATATATATATATATATATATATATATATATATATATATATATATATATATATATATATATATATATATATATATATATATATATATATATATATATATATATATATATATATATATATATATATATATATATATATATATATATATATATATATATATATATATATATATATATATATGTTTATATGCATTATGTATTATGATATTGTTTCTTACCCTTCTGCTATTTTATAATGCTCTATGAGGCATTGTAGATTAGATTGCTAGAGTCTCTGTGAAGCGTGCTTTCATTCCTTTTTGGTCGGTCGGCTCTGATATGTAGCACCGGGTAGCTAGGGATTATTTTGATTCTTTTGTGATACATCTATGTTTGTATCTACTGATGAATGTTTATGTAAACATGCTGGTTGAATATTGTTTATATTGATGATGTTGTAAATCAACTTGAATGATGTACATGTATGTGATTACATGTTTTTGGAAGTTATGAAATATTTAGATGTTTCCGCCTATGTTCTAAATATTTTCCTTGTGGGTGTTGCCCCGTTGTTGCATATCTATTGAGCAGGTGTTGTATGTGTTGAATTTTTGGTATAATGTGATATGCCCCTTTTATGCCGTGATATAAATGTACTCTGATGAAATTTTGAATTTATGCCTAAATGATTATTTGCATTATTTGGGGGGTATAGAAAGGGGGTGTTACAGACTTCGCAATCATATCATCAACATATACTTCGATCACATGATGAATCATATCATGAAAGAGAGTCACCATCACCCACTGATAAGTTGCCCCGACATTATTCAATCCAAAGGGCATCACCTTATAGCAAAAAGTCCCCCATGGTGTAATGAAAGTATTTTTCTCCATGTCCTCTAGGGCCATCATGTTTTGGTTATACCCATAGAAGCCATCCATGAAGGAAAACACATAATATTGAGCGGTGTTATCAACCAACACATCAATGTGGGGGTGCGGGAAATCGTCTTTTGGGCTCTCTCTATTCAGATCTATGTAGTCAACACACATCCTGACCTTTCCATCTTTCTTAGGCAGAAGAATAATATTAGCGACCCATGGAGGGTAATTTGTGATAGCAAGAAAACCAACATTCAACTGCTTCTGAACCTCTTCTTTGATCTTAACTGCCATGTAAGGCCTCGTCCGTCTAAACTTCTGCTTGACTGGCGGACATTCTTCTCGGAGAGGCAACTGATGTACCACAATATTTGTATCCATCCCAGGCATGTCTTGGTAAGACCAAGCAAAGATATCCGTATACTCACGGAGTATTTCAACCAATCTTCACTTGATACTGTCTTTCAATGCAGCCCCAATTCTAACCTCTTTCTTGTCGTTGTCGGTACCTATTGCAGTGAGAATCGTGATACCAAGCTATTGATTAACTTGAATCTAAATTCTTAAATTCACAACGGGACTTTAATTTATCCAAAGGAAAGGTCTAAAGAAAGAAAAACCCTTTTCGCGATGTAACAACAACGCTAAGAGATTCGGGGATCGGGGGTTGGTTATGCATAGGGTAGGTATCTCACATCCTAAACATCTGTAGTACTCTACAGGAACCTTTTGTTTATTTGCCTGCTAAGTTTGGTAAATGATTTGCTAAGGTTTGGGTTGGGTGAAAGGTGTAGGGTGAAACCTAAAGATAGTTTCTAAGTTTGCTCGCAAAGACATCGCGTCCTCTGCCTACGTATCCTAACTAGGATAGAATCAGAGCAATCATAGTTCACCTCACAAGGGAAGAAGAACACTTGATTATGATCAAGGTTCAAAGGGGAACAAACATTATAATCCTTGTGTAGAGTTTAAGACAACTCTCTAAATCTATGTTGAACACTCAAGAGGGGAGTAAGTAATCATATCCATGATTCTTATATAGAGTTTACAAACTCTATCCTAGGATTCTAGTTTAAGAACACTCCTAGTGTAGGTGGGTCTTTTAGACTTAAGGCAAAGTCTAAGGCTTATACTAATGTTCAATATGACTTTCACAAAGTCAAGGAAGGGTAATAAGCTATCCAATGACACAAGGGTCAAGGGAGAGACTTTTCCTTTGGAAGGAGAGGGAGAGAGACAACTTGGATGAGAACTAAAAAGTTCCATCACTTAGGGAAAGAAGCACTTAACAAAGTAATATGAAATAATATTAAGACAAGTAAACATGCATATTACAATAAGCAGATACTTCAAATGATATCAAGGGTTACAACCAATAGTCAATCATCTTAACAGAGATTTGTGGCATATCTTAACAAAGATTGAAGCATGATAAAGGTAACAATCATATGAACAAATCACAATTTGAAAGTAGGCATGTCATAAGTTCAAAGCATAGTAAATGTGACAACAATGTGCATATATGACAATCAAACACAGTTAAATCAGTTTAAACCTCATAATTTAGGAGGGATAATGAGGTAAATTCATGGTAACAAGGTCCTATCATGCTAACAAACACAAAAGAAATAATCATCCACAAATCTCACAAGATAAATAAGCATGGTATAAAAGAATGTCAACAAAGACGCGAGGTAACGACCGACAAAAGAACCAACTTTCAAATTGGCAAAAAGCAATGTGATTATGATCAACTTGAAATTTTATCTTATTAAATAAAACTAGACATTATTATGAACATTTTGCAAAAAGTTGTTAAATAAAAAGAAATAAAATGGTAAAAAGTGTCCTCCATGGGACTTGACCTCAGGACACAAGGGCAGAAGGTCATAAGGGGCGCATGGTTCTACCACTGGGGTGGATATACATCTGTGTATTTAGCCACCCCAATAAGTATATGAGGTATGTTTCAAAGGATTTCTGGGCAAGATAAAACAATGAAATGCCAAAATACGGTTTGATGCGTATCTTTGTCAATACTTAACCAAATTGGATGAAATTTTAGTCAAACTTGCCTAGAATTTCATGAGGAACATGATGGTGCAATTAGATTTCTCAAAATATGCCCACAATTTAAAATTCGATTGAAGATGCACATTAAAGCTTGAAAATGCAATTTGGTATTCACAAATCAAGGAAGATGCAATTAAAGACATGTAATGGTGTGAACATGCTATAAATATGAAGTGGAATGTGTCTCAACAGATAGTTTGTCCAAAAATCAACAAGACAAGAATTTGGTATGTGAATTGCAATTGATGATGAAATGTTCTAGCAAAAAAAACCAATACAGTGCTGCTCCCAATTTATTTATCATCAAATGCATGCCTCACACCTTATTGCAACAGCCAGAGAATCAGATGCAATGATAACAAAAGTTGGAAAGCTTAAAGTGAAACAAGAAAAATGCCAGCCAACACATATCCAATTATGAATTCAAAACAAAAGCATGCTTATGACAGTCTTGTTTATGATAAACTTCCCAAAGCCTACTGTTATAAGGACAAATTAGCAGCCAACTAACATGAGTTGAGTAATGCAGTTGTGAATCCAAACATGCTCAACACTAATGACATTAATGCAAACAGATCCAAATATCAAGCATGACAAAGTTCAAACCTAGACAGAATAAAGTTCAAACCTGGACAGAATAAACTAAACCTCTTCAGTACTAATGTCCACAACAACAATTAGTCATAAAGCATAAACCTCAAGTTAGTCATCAACATGGACCACAACTGATGGACATATCAAACATTAAACTCCAGTCTCAAGAATTAAAGATTTCAAAAGCAACACATGTGATGATTACTAGCAAAGTTTCAAACATGGAACTAATGGATTAATAAGCTAGCAAGCTTGGACAACAGACCAAAAATCTCATGTATCAAGCACCATTCTTGAATGGTTTCAACAGAAATGCTATAGCAGCACAGGAGTTCACAACTTCAACAAATCCAAACTGGTCAGCAGCTATGAAACTAAACCAAACAAGAATTTCTACAAAACAAAACTGAAACTCTAATAGGAACATGTGTTAAGAAAATTCAAACATGTCTGGTCAATAAGTACTGTATCAAATCAACATTTTACCACATCATCCATGTTGGAACTCAACTAATCATAAACTCACACAAACCAAGCCTTTCAAAGTCTTAACAAAAGTTGGTGGCATAAAGAGGTTAACTAACCTCAGGATAGGCCAAGACAGTCATCAATTTTGTCACAACAAATGCAACACAACAGTTTCACAACAGCAATGCATCAAAATTTCAGCAGTGTAGTACATACAAGCACAACAAAACCACCAACTTGTCTAATGGTATACAAAACTCATGACTTGCAAATTAAAGTACTTTGAAATTTCAAAAACTGAGGCAGATGCAAATTAAGGGTTTGAGCATGTTATAAATGTAATATTAAATGAGTTCTAACAAGAATTTAATTCAAAACATCTTTGGATTAAGAAATGGTACATGAGTAGCAATGATAAGCAAGATATGGACATGAGCAAAAATGAAATGATCATGATGCAAGGAATCAAAGCCTTATAACAATTATCCCTTCAAAATGCCAACCACTAACATAACAGTTACTTTCAAAACCTAACCTAGATCACTTCATGTTGACAGATTTTTCTAAGTGAAAACAGTTTGGTTTTAAGGAATTACAAGTCTTAACATTTACAAAGTACAATAAAACCAATGACAGCCATAATATGGACAAAGGGAAATGGTGGATCAGAAATTAGCAAACTTCCAGGCATGGATTAACAGTCAGGTCTTAGCATGGAAAGCATAGTGCCTTTATAAAGACCAATCACAAATTTACATTCCAATTAAGTTTTTGTACAAGAAATCCGAACAGACACAACAAGGATCAAGCAAGCAGCCCTACTATGACACTCTAAGCATGACAGTCATTGTTTCATTAACAAACCCTAGTATGTAACCTTACTACTGACAGCAAATGATGCAAAACAAGGCAATACTCAATGAACTAGCGGCAATACTTAATGAAATGGCAGCAATACTTAATGAACTAGCATCAGGTGTAACACCCCATATTGCTTTCAGGATTACCGACTGACCCCACAAACCAACACGGGTCTTTTCAGCATGCTTTGTCCTCAATCACACGCTTTCCAGGAAACTTCCCAGAAGGTCACCCATCCCAGAATTGCTCCAAGTCAAGCACGCTTAACTGTGGAGTTCTTATGAACGGGCTACCGAAAAGAAATTGCATCTTGTTGGTATAGGTAGTACCAATTAATCCTTATAAGCCTTCATTCAACCATGCAGTCCCATACCTGCATAGCCTCAGGATCCCTCTCATTCGGATGTGAATTCGGTTTTCCCCTAGAAGCTGCTAGGAGTGTCCCATTGTCATGCCTCATGACACCGACAACCACTCCCTCGCCCACGGGTGTTACATGTAACTGCCGTCCTCTTTCACCTCAGGTGTTACATGCCCACCAGCTTCCGCTTGGTTCGTCCCTGAACCACATCGTACTGGGAGAGGTATGGCTCTGATACCATTTGTAACGCCCCATATTGCTTTCAAGTGGACACTACAGTAACTAATGTATACTAATTTCTCTCTCAATTTCACCAATTAATATTAATTCCAAACAAAATTAATCACTATATAGTAAAGATTATCATCAAAACCCAACAATTACTACATCATAAAAATTTAGGGTTTCATCCTAAACATGTTCCTACCCATTATACACTATCAAACAATCTCAATTACTATGTAACACCTGAGGTGAAAGAGGAAGACGGTTACATGTAACACCCGTGGGCGAGGGAGTGGTTGTCGGTGTCATGAGGCATGACAATGGGACACTCCTAGCAGCTTCTAGGGGAAAACCGAATTCACATCCGAATGAGAGGGATCCTGAGGCTATGCAGGTATGGGACTGCATGGTTGAATGAAGGCTTATAAGGATTAATTGGTACTACCTATACCAACAAGATGCATCTTCTTTTCGGTAGCCCGTTCATCAGAACTCCACAGTTAAGCGTGCTTGACTTGGAGCAATTCTGGGATGGGTGACCTTCTGGGAAGTTTTCTGGAAAGCGTGTGATTGAGGACAAAGCATGCTGAAAAGACCCGTGTTACTTTGTGGGGTCAGTCGGTAATCCTGAAAGCAATATGGGGTGTTACAAATGGTATCAGAGCCATACCTCTCCCAGTACGATGTGGTTCGGGGACGAACCAAGCGGAAGCTGGTGGTCATGTAACACCTGAGGTGAAAGAGGACGGTGGTTACATGTAACACCCGTGGGTGAGGGAGTGGTTGTCGGTGTCATGGGGCATGACAATGAGACACTCCTAGCAGCTTCTAGGGGAAACCCGAATTCACATCCGAATGAGAGGGATCCTGAGGCTATGCAGGTATGGGACTGCATGGTTGAATGAAGGCTTATAAGGATTAATTGGTACAACCTATACCAATAAGATGCATCTTCTTTTCGGTAGCCCGTTCATAAGAACTCCATAGTTAAGCGTGCTTGACTTGGAGAAATTCTGGGATGGGTGACCTTCTGGGAAGTTTCTCGGAAAGCATGCGAGTGAGGAAAAAACATGCTGAAAAGACCCAGGCATGTAACACCTGAGGTGAAAGAGGACGACGGTTACATGTAACACCCGTGGGAGAGGGAGTGGTTGTCGGTGTCATGAGGCATGACAATGGGACACTCCTAGCAGCTTCTAGGGGAAAACTGAATTCACATCCAAATGAGAGGAATCCTGAGGCTATGCAAGTATGGGACTGCATGGTTGAATGAAGACTTATAAGGATTAATTGGTACTATCTATACCAATAAGATGCATCTTCTTTTCGGTAGCCCGTTCATAAGAACTCCATAGTTAAGCGTGCTTGACTTGGAGAAATTCTGGGATGGGTGACCTTCTGGGAAGTTTCTCGGAAAGCATGCGAGTGAGAAAAAAACATGCTGAAAAGACCCGTGTTGGTTTGTGGGGTTAGTCGGTAATGCTGAAAAGCAATATGGGGCGTTACAAATGGTATCAGAGCCATACCTCTCCCAGTACGATGTGGTTCGGGGACGAACCAAGCGGAAGCTGGTGGGCATGTAACACCTGAGGTGAAAGAGGACGGCAGTTACATGTAACACCCGTGGGCGAGGGAGTGGTTGTCGGTGTCATGAGGCATGACAATGGGACACTCCTAGCAGCTTCTAGGGGAAAACCGAATTCACATCCGAATGAGAGGGATCTTGAGTCTATGCAGGTATGGGACTGCATGGTTGAATGAAGTCTTATAAGGATTAATTGGTACTACCTATACCAACAAGATGCATCTTTTCGGTAGCCCGTTCATAAGAACGCCACAGTTAAGCGTGCTTGACTTGGAGCAATTATGGGATGGGTGACCTTCTGGGAAGTTTCCTGGAAAGCGTGTGATTGAGGACAAAGCATGCTGAAAAGACCCGTGTTGGTTTGTGGGGTCAGTCGGTAATCCTAAAAAGCAATATGAGGGTGTTGCAGCAGGCATTTTGAATAACAAGCCACACTTAAAACAAACTGGATGCATCCCTCCCCTTCTTTTCTCAACTGAAAGTAATACCAACAAAGTAACCAAAAAATAACAATGATACTCAAACACATACAATGCAATGATAAAAAAAAAACTGATCTCATCATGATATTGGAAGTTAACCAGTTCTGCAGTAATGGATTGACAACATTAATACAGTAATAAATTCAACACAATTCAACAGTCTAAACACAACTTATTACTAAAGCAAAAGGTTTAATGCCAACTGTCCTACTCTATACATGACATTGCCAAAGTCAAACATTAGCACACTCAAAGTATGCTTTTCATATGATTGTAGTTCAAAGGCAGCCAACATGACAATAGGTCCAACATGATAAACCAAACTTTCAAGTTCAAAATTCAAACATGTATTGATGACATTTATGCATATAAAGGAGGGGGTTTATAAGTACTAACCTCTTGTAGATCCCTCTCAACCAGCTAACAGCACAAAGCAAGAACTCCCTCCTCTTTTGAGCCAACTTGTAGTTTCCTTCCTTTTTGAAGCAAGATGCAATCTTGTGGACAGTTGAGGAAATATACTTCACCACTAGTTCTCAATGCTTTAGACAGTTGAGGTATGATGTATATGAGGTGTATGGATAGTTAAATCAGCAAGAAACAGCCTAGACCAAGATTTGGCAAGTTTTGAGGGTGATGGTCAAACTTTCTTAGTGTGAAAGTTGACTTTTTGCAAAATGGTACTTTTGAGAGGTTTGAAGGTATAAACACCTTCTATATTATATTTAGGGTTTGTGTGGATGCTTTTTAGAGGTTTGGAAGTGGTGGAACTGGTCTTGAGCAGAGTTTTGCTCAAGACAGTTTTTTTGGTGAAATTGAAGTCTTGAAGAATTTGGAATTCTTGATGAATGAGAGGAGAGTGAGAGCTATGGTTTTCTGAGATTGCTCTGGTGTGGTTGAACTCATAGAAGAGGCCTCTATTTATAGCCAAACAAGAGTGAGGGCAGCCTTGGTCTTTTCCATTTTTGGAGGGAGTATTGGAAGAAAATCTTGCCAAATCTAGTGGCAGCCTCTTTACATCAACTCCATGGCTCAATGCAAGCAAAATTAGATGATATAAGGGGGGTGAGGTGACCTGAGATGATGCTAGAGAAGTAGGAGACTGCAGCTGCCACATATCCTTGAAAAGTTTCTCTTTCTTACTTTTATTTGAATAAAATAATGCTTACTTGCCATCAACTTGCAATGCTCATCAAACCAACTTCCCTTCTGGTTTTCTCTTCATCCATACCTCATATTATCAGTTTGTAACATAATCCAAGGGTGAAGAATAACTCAAGTTGTGAAAATTTAGTTTTGAGAAATTTTGACAAAGTGGTTCCACGTGTGACAGGCCCAACTTCTATGGTGCATAACTTTCTGCTCACACATGCTATTGAGGAGTTCTACCACAATTTGGAAAGCCCTTAAGTAGCTCTACAACTTGCATGTTTTGGGAATTTCCAAATTCTTGATGGAACTAGGTTGAAAAACCCTTCAAAGTTTCTGAAAAAACCACTTACAAGTGCTAAATAACTCTAATTCTATGCATTTTTTGATCATGGACCAGTTTGAGGCTTTTTTAGGATTTGCCAAGAGATTTCCAATGAGCTTTTAACCACTTCATTTGGATGTGTGGTTGAAGAGTTATGGTCTTGCCCCTTTCGAAACCCTAATTCCCGATTTTTGCAATTACTTCTTAACCCTTGATCCAATGGTCATGAAATTTTATGGGGAGGTGTAATATGACATAAGGAACATTTTAAAAGATGGAATGAATCCAACTATATCAACCAAAAGTTGAAATAAAACCAAGGTTACCAACTAAAAGTTGGGATGAAACCAAGATTACCAACCAAAAGCTGGAATGAATCCAACGTAACCAACCAAAAGATGGAATATAAATAATATTACCAACCAAAAGTTGGAATGAAACCGAGGATACAACAAAAAGTTGGAAAATAACCAAGGATAACAACCAAAAGATGGGATGAAACAAAGGATAAAAACCAAAAGTTAGAATAAAACGAAGGATACCAACCAAAAGTTGGAATCAAATAGAGATACCAACAATTATTTGAATGAAATAGAGAATACCAACCAAAAGTTGGAATAATACCAAGATTACCAACCAAAAGATGGAAACCAAAAATACCAACCAAAAGTTGGAATAAAACCAAGGACACCAACCAAAAGTTGGCATGAAACAGAGGATACCAACCAAAAGTTGGAATAAAACAAAGGATACCAACCAATAGTTGGGACGAAGCCAAGATTACCAACCAAAAGATGGAATGAAACAGTGGATACCAACCAAAAGAAGTATCAAATAGAGGAAACCAACCTAAAGTTATGATTCTAGAAAAATTACCAACTAAAAGTTAGGAAAAAATAGAAGATACCAACCAAAACTTGGAATAAAAATCGCACAAGATACCAACCAAAAGTTGGGATAAAAATAAGGATTCCAACCAAAAGTTGGAATAAAACGAAGAATACAAACCAAAAGTTGGGATGAAACCAAGATTAACAACCAAAAGATGGAATGAATCCAAGGATATCAACCAAAATTTGTAATAAAACCAAGGTTACCAACTAAAAGTTGGGGTGAAACCAGGATTATCAACCAAAAGCTGGAATGAAACCATGGTAACCAACCAAAACGGGAATTAATAAAAATATTACCAACCAAAAGTTGGAATGAAACCGAGGATACAACAAAAAGTTGGAAAATAACCAAGGATACCAACCAAATGATGGGATGAAACAAAGGATACCAACAAAAAGTTAGAATAAAACGAAGGATACCAACCAAAAGTTGGAATAAAACCAAGGTTACCAACTAAAAGTTTGGATGAAACCAAGATTACCAACCAAAAGCTGGAATGAAACTAAGGTAACCAACCAAAAGTTGGAATAAAAATAATATTACCAACCAAAAGATGGAATGAAACCGAGGATACAACAAAAAGTTGGAAAATAACTAAGGATACCAACCAAAAGATGGGATGAAACAAAGGATAAAAACCAAAAGTTAGAATAAAACGACGGATACCAACCAAAAGATGGAATGAAATAGAGATACCAACAATTATTTGAATAAAATAGAGAATACCAACCAAAATTTGGAAAAAAACCAAGATTACCAACCAAAAGATGGAAACCAAGAATACCAACCAAAAGTTGGAATAAAACCAAGGACACCATCCAAAAGTTGAGATGAAAGCAATATTACCAACCAAAAGTTTGAACAAAATAGAGGATAGCAACCAAAAGTTGGAATAAAACCAAAATTACCAACCAAGAGTTGGAATGAAACCAAGGATGCCAATAAAAATTTGGAATAAAACCAAAAGTTGGGATGAAACAGAGGATACCAACCAAAAGTTGAAATAAAACCAAGGATATCAACCAAAAGTTTGGGACGAAGCCAAGATTACCAACCAAAATTTTGACTGAAACAGAGGATACCAACCAAAAGGTTGAATGAAATAGAGGATACAAACCAAAAGTTAGAATAAAACCAAGGATACCAAGCAAAAGTTGGGATGAAACCAAGGATACCAACCCAAAAGATGGGGTGAAACCTAGTGTACCAACCAAAAGATGGAATAAAACCAAGATTACCAACCAAAATATGGAATGAAACCAAGGATACCAACCAAAAGATGGAATAAAACCAAGGGCACCAACCAAAAGTTGGCATGAAACAGAGGATACCAACCAAAAGTTGGAATAAAACTAAGGATACTAACCAAAAGATGGGACGTAGCCAAGATTACCAACCAAAAGATGGAATGAAATAGTGGATACCAACCAACAGTTTGTATTAAATAGAGGAAACCAACCAAAAGTTAGGATTCTAGAAAAATTACCAACTAAAAGTTAGGATAAAATAGAAGATACCAACCAAAACTTGGAATAAAAACCCCACAAGATACCAACCAAAAATGGGGATAAAAACAAGGATTCCAACCAAAAGTTGGAAAAAAAACCAAGAATACAAACCAAAACTTGGGATGAAACCAAGATTAACAACCAAAAGATGGAATGAATCCAACTATATCAACCAAAAGTTGGAATAAAACCAAGGTTACCAACTAAAAGTTGGGATGAAACCAAGATTACCAACCAAAAGCTGGAATGAAACTAAGGTAACCAACCAAAAGTTGGAATAAAAATAATATTACCAACCAAAAGATGGAATGAAACCGAGGATACAACAAAAAGTTGGAAAATAACCAAGGATACCAACCAAAAGATGGGATGAAACAAAGGATAAAAACCAAAAGTTAGAATAAAACGACGGATACCAACCAAAAGTTGGAATGAAATAGAGATACCAACAATTATTTGAATAAAATAGAGAATACCAACCAAAAGTTGGAAAAAAACCAAGATTACCAACCAAAAGATGGAAACCAAGAATACCAACCAAAAGTTGGAATAAAACCAAGGACACCATCCAAAAGTTGAGATGAAAGCAATATTACCAACCAAAAGTTTGAACGAAATAGAGGATAGCAACCAAAAGTTGGAATAAAACCAAGATTACCAACCAAGAGTTGGAATGAAACCAAGGATGCCAATAAAAATTTGGAATAAAACCAAAAGTTGGGATGAAACAGAGGATACCCACCAAAAGTTGAAATAAAACCAAGGATATCAACCAAAAGTTTGGGACGAAGCCAAGATTACCAACCAAAATTTTGATTGAAACAAAGGATACCAACCAAAAGGTTGAATGAAATAGAGGATACAAACCAAAAGTTAGAATAAAACCAAGGATACCAAGCAAAAGTTGGGATGAAACCAAGGATACCAACCCAAAAGATGGGGTGAAACCTAGTGTACCAACCAAAAGACGAAATAAAACCAAGATTACCAAACAAAATATGGAATAAAATCAAGGATACCAACCAAAAGATGGAATAAAACCAAGGGCACCAACCAAAAGTTGGCATGAAACAGAGGATACCAACCAAAAGTTGGAATAAAACAAAGGATACCAACCAAAAGTTGGGACGAAGCCAAGATTACCAACCAAAAGTTTGAATGAAACAGTGGATACCAACCAACAGTTTGTATCAAATAGGGGAAACCAACCAAAAGTTAGGATTCTAGAAAAATTACCAACTAAAAGTTAGGATAAAATAGAAGATACCAACCAAAACATGGAATAAAAACCCCACAAGATACCAACCAAAAGATGGAATAAAACCAAGGGCACCAACCAAAAGTTGGCATGAAACAGAGGATACCAACCAAAAGTTGGAATAAAACCAAGGATACCAACCAAAAGTTAGGACGAAGCCAAGATTACCAACCAAAAGTTGGAATGAAACAGTGGATACCAACCAACAGTTTGTATTAAATAGAGGAAACCAACCAAAAGTTAGGATTTTAGAAAAATTACCAACTAAAAGTTAGGATAAAATAGAAGATACCAACCAAAACTTGGGATAAAAACCCCACAAGTTACCAACCAAAAGATGGGATAAAAACAAGGATTCCAACCAAAAGTTGGAAAAAAAAACCAAGAATACAAACCAAAACTTGGGATAAAACCAAGATTAACAACCAAAAGATGGAATGAATCCAACTATATCAACCAAAAGTTGGAATAAAACCAAGGTTATCAACTAAAAGTTGGGATGAAACCAAGGATACCAACCAAAAGATGGAATAAAACCAAGGGAACCAACCAAAAGTTGGCATGAAACAGAGGATACCAACCAAAAGTTGGAATAAAACCAAGGATACCAACCAAAAGTTAGGACGAAGCCAAGATTACCAACCAAAAGTTGGAATGAAACAGTGGATACCAACCAACAGTTTGTATCAAATAGAGGAAACCAACCAAAAGTTAGGATTCTAGAAAAATTACCAACTAAAAGTTAGGATAAAATAGAAGATACAAACCAAAACATGGAATAAAAACCCCACAAGATACCAACCAAAAGATGGAATAAAACCAAGGGCACCAACCAAAAGTTGGCATGAAACAGAGGATACCAACCAAAAGTTGGAATAAAACCAAGGATACCAACCAAAAGTTAGGACGAAGCCAAGATTACCAACCAAAAGTTGGAATGAAACAGTGGATACCAACCAACAGTTTGTATTAAATAGAGGAAACCAACCAAAAGTTAGGATTTTAGAAAAATTACCAACTAAAAGTTAGGATAAAATAGAAGATACCAACCAAAACTTGGAATAAAAACCCCACAAGATACCAACCAAAAGATGGGATAAAAACAAGGATTCCAATCAAAAGTTGGAAAAAAAACCAAGAATACAAACCAAAACTTGGGAATTTCCAAATTCTTGATGGAACTAGGTTGAAAAACCCTTCAAAGTTTCTGAAAAAACCACTTACAAGTGCTAAATAACTCTAATTCTATGCATTTTTTGATCATGGACCAGTTTGAGGCTTTTTTAGGATTTGCCAAGAGATTTCCAATGAGCTTTTAACCACTTCATTTGGATGTGTGGTTGAAGAGTTATGGTCTTGCCTCTTTCGAAACCCTAATTCCCGATTTTTGCAATTACTTCTTAACCCTTGATCCAATGGTCATGAAATTTTATGGGGAGGTGTAATATGACATAAGGAACATTTTAAAAGATGGAATGAATCCAACTATATCAACCAAAAGTTGAAATAAAACCAAGGTTACCAACTAAAAGTTGGGATGAAACCAAGATTACCAACCAAAAGCTGGAATGAATCCAACGTAACCAACCAAAAGTTGGAATATAAATAATATTACCAACCAAAAGTTGGAATGAAACCGAGGATACAACAAAAAGTTGGAAAATAACCAAGGATACCAACCAAAAGATGGGATGAAACAAAGGATAAAAACCAAAAGTTAGAATAAAACGAAGGATACCAACCAAAAGTTGGAATCAAATAGAGATACCAACAATTATTTGAATGAAATAGAGAATACCAACCAAAAGTTGGAATAATACCAAGATTACCAACCAAAAGATGGAAACCAAAAATACCAACCAAAAGTTGGAATAAAACCAAGGACACCAACCAAAAGTTGGCATGAAACAGAGGATACCAACCAAAAGTTGGAATAAAACAAAGGATACCAACCAATAGTTGGGACGAAGCCAAGATTACCAACCAAAAGATGGAATGAAACAGTGGATACCAACCAAAAGAAGTATCAAATAGAGGAAACCAACCTAAAGTTATGATTCTAGAAAAATTACCAACTAAAAGTTAGGAAAAAATAGAAGATACCAACCAAAACTTGGAATAAAAACCGCACAAGATACCAACCAAAAGTTGGGATAAAAATAAGGATTCCAACCAAAAGTTGGAATAAAACGAAGAATACAAACCAAAAGTTGGGATGAAACCAAGATTAACAACCAAAAGATGGAATGAATCCAAGGATATCAACCAAAAATTGTAATAAAACCAAGGTTACCAACTAAAAGTTGGGGTGAAACCAGGATTATCAACCAAAAGCTGGAATGAAACCATGGTAACCAACCAAAACGGGAATTAATAAAAATATTACCAACCAAAAGTTGGAATGAAACCGAGGATACAACAAAAAGTTGGAAAATAACCAAGGATACCAACCAAATGATGGGATGAAACAAAGGATACCAACAAAAAGTTAGAATAAAACGAAGGATACCAACCAAAAGTTGGAATAAAACCAAGGTTACCAACTAAAAGTTGGGATGAAACCAAGATTACCAACCAAAAGCTGGAATGAAACTAAGGTAACCAACCAAAAGTTGGAATAAAAATAATATTACCAACCAAAAGATGGAATGAAACCGAGGATACAACAAAAAGTTGGAAAATAACTAAGGATACCAACCAAAAGATGGGATGAAACAAAGGATAAAAACCAAAAGTTAGAATAAAACGACGGATACCAACCAAAAGATGGAATGAAATAGAGATACCAACAATTATTTGAATAAAATAGAGAATACCAACCAAAATTTGGAAAAAAACCAAGATTACCAACCAAAAGATGGAAACCAAGAATACCAACCAAAAGTTGGAATAAAACCAAGGACACCATCCAAAAGTTGAGATGAAAGCAATATTACCAACCAAAAGTTTGAACGAAATAGAGGATAGCAACCAAAAGTTGGAATAAAACCAAAATTACCAACCAAGAGTTGGAATGAAACCAAGGATGCCAATAAAAATTTGGAATAAAACCAAAAGTTGGGATGAAACAGAGGATACCAACCAAAAGTTGAAATAAAACCAAGGATATCAACCAAAAGTTTGGGACGAAGCCAAGATTACCAACCAAAATTTTGACTGAAACAGAGGATACCAACCAAAAGGTTGAATGAAATAGAGGATACAAACCAAAAGTTAGAATAAAACCAAGGATACCAAGCAAAAGTTGGGATGAAACCAAGGATACCAACCCAAAAGATGGGGTGAAACCTAGTGTACCAACCAAAAGATGGAATAAAACCAAGATTACCAACCAAAATATGGAATGAAACCAAGGATACCAACCAAAAGATGGAATAAAACCAAGGGCACCAACCAAAAGTTGGCATGAAACAGAGGATACCAACCAAAAGTTGGAATAAAACTAAGGATACTAACCAAAAGATGGGACGTAGCCAAGATTACCAACCAAAAGATGGAATGAAACAGTGGATACCAACCAACAGTTTGTATTAAATAGAGGAAACCAACCAAAAGTTAGGATTCTAGAAAAATTACCAACTAAAAGTTAGGATAAAATAGAAGATACCAACCAAAACTTGGAATAAAAACCCCACAAGATACCAACCAAAAGTGGGGATAAAAACAAGGATTCCAACCAAAAGTTGGAAAAAAAACCAAGAATACAAACCAAAACTTGGGATGAAACCAAGATTAACAACCAAAAGATGGAATGAATCCAACTATATCAACCAAAAGTTGGAATAAAACCAAGGTTACCAACTAAAAGTTGGGATGAAACCAAGATTACCAACCAAAAGCTGGAATGAAACTAAGGTAACCAACCAAAAGTTGGAATAAAAATAATATTACCAACCAAAAGATGGAATGAAACCGAGGATACAACAAAAAGTTGGAAAATAACCAAGGATACCAACCAAAAGATGGGATGAAACAAAGGATAAAAACCAAAAGTTAGAATAAAACGACGGATACCAACCAAAAGTTGGAATGAAATAGAGATACCAACAATTATTTGAATAAAATAGAGAATACCAACCAAAAGTTGGAAAAAAACCAAGATTACCAACCAAAAGATGGAAACCAAGAATACCAACCAAAAGTTGGAATAAAACCAAGGACACCATCCAAAAGTTGAGATGAAAGCAATATTACCAACCAAAAGTTTGAACGAAATAGAGGATAGCAACCAAAAGTTGGAATAAAACCAAGATTACCAACCAAGAGTTGGAATGAAACCAAGGATGCCAATAAAAATTTGGAATAAAACCAAAAGTTGGGATGAAACAGAGGATACCCACCAAAAGTTGAAATAAAACCAAGGATATCAACCAAAAGTTTGGGACGAAGCCAAGATTACCAACCAAAATTTTGATTGAAACAAAGGATACCAACCAAAAGGTTGAATGAAATAGAGGATACAAACCAAAAGTTAGAATAAAACCAAGGATACCAAGCAAAAGTTGGGATGAAACCAAGGATACCAACCCAAAAGATGGGGTGAAACCTAGTGTACCAACCAAAAGACGAAATAAAACCAAGATTACCAAACAAAATATGGAATAAAATCAAGGATACCAACCAAAAGATGGAATAAAACCAAGGGCACCAACCAAAAGTTGGCATGAAACAGAGGATACCAACCAAAAGTTGGAATAAAACAAAGGATACCAACCAAAAGTTGGGACGAAGCCAAGATTACCAACCAAAAGTTTGAATGAAACAGTGGATACCAACCAACAGTTTGTATCAAATAGAGGAAACCAACCAAAAGTTAGGATTCTAGAAAAATTACCAACTAAAAGTTAGGATAAAATAGAAGATACCAACCAAAACATGGAATAAAAACCCCACAAGATACCAACCAAAAGATGGAATAAAACCAAGGGCACCAACCAAAAGTTGGCATGAAACAGAGGATACCAAGCAAAAGTTGGAATAAAACCAAGGATACCAACCAAAAGTTAGGACGAAGCCAAGATTACCAACCAAAAGTTGGAATGAAACAGTGGATACCAACCAACAGTTTGTATTAAATAGAGGAAACCAACCAAAAGTTAGGATTTTAGAAAAATTACCAACTAAAAGTTAGGATAAAATAGAAGATACCAACCAAAACTTGGGATAAAAACCCCACAAGTTACCAACCAAAAGATGGGATAAAAACAAGGATTCCAACCAAAAGTTGGAAAAAAAAACCAAGAATACAAACCAAAACTTGGGATAAAACCAAGATTAACAACCAAAAGATGGAATGAATCCAACTATATCAACCAAAAGTTGGAATAAAACCAAGGTTATCAACTAAAAGTTGGGATGAAACCAAGATTACCAACCAAAAGCTGGAATCAAACCAAGGTAACCAACCAAAAGTTGGAATAAAAATAATATTACCAACCAAAAGTTGGAATGAAACCGAGGATACAACAAAAAGTTGGAAAATAACCAAGGATACCAACCAAAAGATGGGATGAAACAAAGGATAAAAACCAAAAGTTAGAATAAAACGACGAATACCAACCAAAAGTTGGAATGAAATAGAGATACCAACAATTATTTGAATAAAATAGAGAATACCAACCAAAAGTTGGAAAAAAACCAAGATTACCAACCAAAAGATGGAAACCAAGAATACCAACCAAAAGTTTGAATAAAACCAAGGACACCATCCAAAAGTTGAGATGAAAACAATATTACCAACCAAAAGTTTGAACGAAATAGAGGATAGCAACCAAAAGTTGGAATAAAACCAAGATTACCAACCAAGAGTTGGAATGAAACCAAGGATGCCAATAATAATTTGGAATAAAACCAAAAGTTGGGATGAAACAGAGGATACCCACCAAAAGTTGAAATAAAACCAAGGATATCAACCAAAAGTTTGGGACGAAGCCAAGATTACCAACCAAAATTTTGATTGAAACAGAGGATACCAACCAAAAGGTTGAATGAAATAGAGGATACAAACCAAAAGTTAGAATAAAACCAAGGATACCAAGCAAAAGTTGGGATGAAACCAAGGATACCAACCCAAAAGATGGGGTGAAACCTAGTGTACCAACCAAAAGATGGAATAAAACCAAGATTACCAACCAAAATATGGAATGAAACCAAGGATACCAACCAAAAGATGGAATAAAACCAAGGGAACCAACCAAAAGTTGGCATGAAACAGAGGATACCAACCAAAAGTTGGAATAAAACCAAGGATACCAACCAAAAGTTGGGACGAAGCCAAGATTACCAACCAAAAGTTGGAATGAAACAGTGGATACCAACCAACAGTTTGTATCAAATAGAGGAAACCAACCAAAAGTTAGGATTCTAGAAAAATTACCAACTAAAAGTTAGGATAAAATAGAAGATACCAACCAAAACATGGAATAAAAACCCCACAAGATACCAACCAAAAGATGGAATAAAACCAAGGGCACCAACCAAAAGTTGGCATGAAACAGAGGATACCAACCAAAAGTTGGAATAAAACCAAGGATACCAACCAAAAGTTAGGACGAAGCCAAGATTACCAACCAAAAGTTGGAATGAAACAGTGGATACCAACCAACAGTTTGTATTAAATAGAGGAAACCAACCAAAAGTTAGGATTTTAGAAAAATTACCAAATACAAGTTAGGATAAAATAGAAGATACCAACCAAAACTTGGAATAAAAACCCCACAAGATACCAACCAAAAGATGGGATAAAAACAAGGATTCCAACCAAAAGTTGGAAAAAAAACCAAGAATACAAACCAAAACTTGGGATGAAACCAAGATTAACAACCAAAAGATGGAAAGAATCCAACTATATCAACCAAAAGTTGGAATAAAACCAAGGTTACCAACTAAAAGTTGGGATGAAACCAAGATTACCAACCAAAAGCTGGAATCAAACCAAGGTAACCAACCAAAAGTTGGAATAAAAATAATATTACCTACCAAAAGTTGGAATGAAACCGAGGATACAACAAAAAGTTGGAAAATAACCAAGGATACCAACCAAAAGATGGGATGAAACAAAGGATAAAAACCAAAAGTTAGAATAAAACGACGGATACCAACCAAAAGTTGGAATGAAATAGAGATACCAACAATTATTTGAATAAAATAGAGAATACCAACTAAAAGTTGGAAAAAAACCAAGATTACCAACCAAAAGATGGAAACCAAGAATACCAACCAAAAGTTGGAATAAAACCAAGGACACCATCCAAAAGTTGAGATGAAAGCAATATTACCAACCAAAAGTTTGAACGAAATAGAGGATAGCAACCAAAAGTTGGAATAAAACCAAGATTACCAACCAAGAGTTGGAATGAAACCAAGGATGCCAATAAAAATTTGGAATAAAACCAAAAGTTGGGATGAAACAGAGGATACCCACCAAAAGTTGAAATAAAACCAAGGATATCAACCAAAAGTTTGGGACGAAGCCAAGATTACCAACCAAAATTTTGATTGAAACAGAGGATACCAACCAAAAGGTTGAATGAAATAGAGGATACAAACCAAAAGTTAGAATAAAACCAAGGATACCAAGCAAAAGTTGGGATGAAACCAAGGATACCAACCCAAAAGATGGGGTGAAACCTAGTGTACCAACCAAAAGATGGAATAAAACCAAGATTACCAACCAAAATATGGAATGAAACCAAGGATACCAACCAAAAGATGGAATAAAACCAAGGGAACCAACCAAAAGTTGGCATGAAACAGAGGATACCAACCAAAAGTTGGAATAAAACCAAGGATACCAACCAAAAGTTGGGACGAAGCCAAGATTACCAACCAAAAGTTGGAATGAAACAGTGGATACCAACCAACAGTTTGTATCAAATAGAGGAAACCAACCAAAAGTTAGGATTCTAGAAAAATTACCAACTAAAAGTTAGGATAAAATAGAAGATACCAACCAAAACATGGAATAAAAACCCCACAAGATACCAACCAAAAGATGGAATAAAACCAAGGGCACCAACCAAAAGTTGGCATGAAACAGAGGATACCAACCAAAAGTTGGAATAAAACCAAGGATACCAACCAAAAGTTAGGACGAAGCCAAGATTACCAACCAAAAGTTGGAATGAAACAGTGGATACCAACCAACAGTTTGTATTAAATAGAGGAAACCAACCAAAAGTTAGGATTTTAGAAAAATTACCAACTAAAAGTTAGGATAAAATAGAAGATACCAACCAAAACTTGGAATAAAAACCCCACAAGATACCAACCAAAAGATGGGATAAAAACAAGGATTCCAACCAAAAGTTGGAAAAAAAATCAAGAATACAAACCAAAACTTGGGATGAAACCAAGATTAACAACCAAAAGATGGAAAGAATCCAACTATATCAACCAAAAGTTTGAATAAAACCAAGGTTACCAACTAAAAGTTGCGATGAAACCAAGATTACCAACCAAAAGCTAGAATCAAACCAAGGTAACCAACCAAAAGTTGGAATAAAAATAATATTACCTACCAAAAGTTGGAATGAAACCGAGGATACAACAAAAAGTTGGAAAATAACCAAGGATACCAACCAAAAGATGGGATGAAACAAAGGATAAAAACCAAAAGTTAGAATAAAACGACGGATACCAACCAAAAGTTGGAATGAAATAGAGATACTAACAATTATTTGAATAAAATAGAGAATACCAACCAAAAGTTGGAAAAAAACCAAGATTACCAACCAAAAGATGGAAACCAAGAATACCAACCAAAAGTTGGAATAAAACCAAGGACACCATCCAAAAGTTGAGATGAAAGCAATATTACCAACCAAAAGTTTGAACGAAATAGAGGATAACAACCAAAAGTTGGAATAAAACCAAGATTACCAACCAAGAGTTGGAATGAAACCAAGGATGCCAATAAAAATTTGGAATAAAACCAAAAGTTGGGATGAAACAGAGGATACCCACCAAAAGTTGAAATAAAACCAAGGATATCAACCAAAAGTTTGGGATGAAGCCAAGATTACCAACCAATATTTTGATTGAAACAGAGGATACCAACCAAAAGGTTGAATGAAATAGAGGATACAAACCAAAAGTTAGAATAAAACCAAGGATACCAAGCAAAAGTTGGGATGAAACCAAGGATACCAACCCAAAAGATGGGGTGAAACCTAGTGTACCAACCAAAAGACGGAATAAAACCAAGATTACCAACCAAAATATCGAATGAAACCAAAGATACCAACCAAAAGATGGAATAAAACCAAGGGAACCAACCAAAAGTTGGCATGAAACAGAGGATACCAACCAAAAGTTGGAATAAAACCAAGGATACCAACCAAAAGTTGGGACGAAGCCAAAATTACCAACCAAAAGTTGGAATGAAACAGTGGATACCAACCAACAGTTTGTATCAAATAGAGGAAACCAACCAAAAGTTAGGATTCTAGAAAAATTACCAACTAAAAGTTAGGATAAAATAGAAGATACCAACCAAAACATGGAATAAAAACCCCACAAGATACCAACCAAAAGTTGGGATAAAAACAAGGATTCCAACCAAAAGTTGGAAAAAAACCAAGAATACAAACCAAAAGTAGGGATGAAACCAAGATTAACAACCAAAAGATGGAATGAATCCAACTATATCAACCAAAAGTTGGAATAAAACCAAGGTTACCAACTAAAAGTTGGGATGAAACCAAGATTATCAACCAAAAGCTGGAATCAAACCAAGGTAACCAATCAAAAGTTGGAATAAAAATAATATTACCAACCAAAAGTTGGAATGAAACCGAGGATACAACAAAAAGTTGGAAAATAACCAAGGATACCAACCAAAAGATGGGATGAAACAAAGGATAAAAACCAAAAGTTAGAATAAAACGACGGATACCAACCAAAAGTTGGAATGAAATAGAGATACCAACAATCATTTGAATAAAATAGAGAATACCAACCAAAAGTTGGAATAATACCAAGATTACCAACCAAAAGATGGAAACCAAGAATACCAACCAAAAGTTGGAATAAAACCAAGGACACCATCCAAAAGTTGAGATGAAAGCAATATTACCAACCAAAAGTTTGAACGAAATAGAGGATAGCAACCAAAAGTTTGAATAAAACCAAGATTACCAACCAAGAGTTGGAATGAAACCAAGGATGCCAATAAAAATTTGGAATAAAACCAAAAGTTGGGATGAAACAGAGGATACCCACCAAAAGTTGAAATAAAACCAAGGATATCAACCAAAAGTTTGGGACGAAGCCAAGATTACCAACCAAAATTTTGACTGAAACAGAGGATACCAACCAAGAGGTTGAATGAAATAGAGGACAAACCAAAAGTTAGAATAAAACTAAGGATACCAAGCAAAAGTTGGGATGAAACCAAGGATACCAACCCAAAAGATGGGGTGAAACCTAGTGTACCAACCAAAAGATGGAATAAAACCAAGATTACCAACCAAAATATGGAATGAAACCAAGGATACCAACCAAAAGATGGAATAAAACCAAGGGCACCAACCAAAAGTTGGCATGAAACAGATGATACCAACCAAAAGATGGAATAAAACCAAGGATACCAACCAAAAGTTGGGACGAAGCCAAGATTACCAACCAAAAGTTGGAATGAAACAGTGGATACCAACCAACAGTTTGTATCAAATAGAGGAAACCAACCAAAAGTTAGGATTCTCGAAAAATTACCAAATAAAAGTTAGGATAAAATAGAAGATACCAACCAAAACATGGAATAAAAACCCCACAAGATACCAACCAAAAGATGGAATAAAACCAAAGGCACCAACCAAAAGTTGGCATGAAACAGAGGATACCAACCAAAAGTTGAAATAAAACCAAGAATACCAACCAAAAGTTGGGACGAAGCCAAGATTACCAACCAAAAGTTGGAATGAATCAGTGGATACCAACCAACAGTTTGTATTAAATAGAGGAAACCAACCAAAAGTTAGGATTTTAGAAAAATTACCAACTAAAAGTTAGGATAAAATAGAAGATACCAACCAAAACTTGGAATAAAAACCCCACAAGATACCAACCAAAAGATGGGATAAAAACAAGGATTCCAACCAAAAGTTGGAAAAAAAACCAAGAATACAAACCAAAACTTGGGATGAAACCAAGATTAACAACCAAAAGATGGAAAGAATCCAACTTTATCAACCAAAAGTTTGAATAAAACCAAGGTTACCAACTAAAAGTTGGGATGAAACCAAGATTACCAACCAAAAGCTGGAATCAAACCAAGGTAACCAACCAAAAGTTGGAATAAAAATAATATTACCTACCAAAAGTTGGAATGAAACCGAGGATACAACAAAAAGTTGGAAAATAACCAAGGATACCAACCAAAAGATGGGATGAAACAAATGATAAAAACCAAAAGTTAGAATAAAACGACGGATACCAACCAAAAGTTGGAATGAAATAGAGATACCAACAATTATTTGAATAAAATAGAGAATACCAACCAAAAGTTGGAAAAAAACCAAGATTACCAACCAAAAGATGGAAACCAAGAATACCAACCAAAAGTTGGAATAAAACCAAGGACACCATCCAAAAGTTGAGATGAAAGCAATATTACCAACCAAAAGTTTGAACGAAATAGAGGATAGCAACCAAAAGTTGGAATAAAACCAAGATTACCAACCAAGAGTTGGAATGAAACCAAGGATGCCAATAAAAATTTGGAATAAAACCAAAAGTTGGGATGAAACAGAGGATACCCACCAAAAGTTGAAATAAAACCAAGGATATCAACCAAAAGTTTGGGACGAAGCCAAGATTACCAACCAAAATTTTGATTGAAACAGAGGATACCAACCAAAAGGTTGAATGAAATAGAGGATACAAACCAAAAGTTAGAATAAAACAAAGGATACCAAGCAAAAGTTGGGATGAAACCAAGGATACCAACCCAAAAGATGTGGTGAAACCTAGTGTACCAACCAAAAGACGGAATAAAACCAAGATTACCAACCAAAATATGGAATGAAACCAAGGATACCAACCAAAAGATGGAATAAAACCAAGGGAACCAACCAAAAGTTGGCATGAAACAGAGGATACCAACCAAAAGTTGGAATAAAACCAAGGATATCAACCAAAAGTTGGGACGAAGCCAAGATTACCAACCAAAAGTTGGAATGAAACAGTGGATACCAACCAACAGTTTGTATCAAATAGAGGAAACCAACCAAAAGTTAGGATTCTAGAAAAATTACCAACTAAAAGTTAGGATAAAATAGAAGATACCAACCAAAACATGGAATAAAAACCCCACAAGATACCAACCAAAAGTTGGGATAAAAACAAGGATTCCAACCAAAAGTTGGAAAAAAACCAAGAATACAAACCAAAAGTAGGGATGAAACCAAGATTAACAACCAAAAGATGGAATGAATCCAACTATATCAACCAAAAGTTTGAATAAAACCAAGGTTACCAACTAAAAGTTGGGATGAAACCAAGATTACCAACCAAAAGCTGGAATCAAACCAAGGTAACCAACCAAAAGTTGGAATAAAAATAATATTACCAACCAAAAGTTGGAATGAAACCGAGGATACAACAAAAAGTTGGAAAATAACCAAGGATACCAATCAAAAGATGGGATGAAACAAAGGATAAAAACCAAAAGTTAGAATAAAACGACGGATACCAACCAAAAGTTGGAATGAAATAGAGATACCAACAATTATTTGAATAAAATAGAGAATACCAACCAAAAGTTGGAATAATACCAAGATTACCAACCAAAAGATGGAAACCAAGAATACCAACCAAAAGTTGGAATAAAACCAAGGACACCATCCAAAAGTTGAGATGAAAGCAATATTACCAACCAAAAGTTTGAACGAAATAGAGGATAGCAACCAAAAGTTTGAATAAAACCAAGATTACCAACCAAGAGTTGGAATGAAACCAAGGATGCCAATAAAAATTTGGAATAAAACCAAAAGTTGGGATGAAACAGAGGATACCCACCAAAAGTTGAAATAAAACAAGGATATCAACCAAAAGTTTGGGACGAAGCCAAGATTACCAACCAAAATTTTGACTGAAACAGAGGATACCAACCAAAAGGTTGAATGAAATAGAGGATACAAACCAAAAGTTAGAATAAAACCAAGGATACGAAGCAAAAGTTGGGATGAAACCAAGGATACCAACCCAAAAGATGGGGTGAAACCTAGTGTACCAACCAAAAGACGGAATAAAACCAAGATTACCAACCAAAATATGGAATGAAACGAAGGATACCAACCAAAAGATGGAATAAAACCAAGGGCACCAACCAAAAGTTGGCATGAAACAGAGGATACCAACCAAAAGTTGGAATAAAACCAAGGATACCAACCAAAAGTTGGAACGAAGCCAAGATTACCAACCAAAAGTTGGAATGAAACAGTGGATACCAACCAACAGTTTGTATCAAATAGAGGAAACCAACCAAAAGTTAGGATTTTAAAAAAATTACCAAATAAAAGTTAGGATAAAATAGAAGATACCAACCAAAACATGGAATAAAAACCCGACAAGACACCAACCAAAAGATGGAATAAAACCAAGAGCACCAACCAAAAGTTGGCATGAAACAGAGGATACCAACCAAAAGTTGGAATAAAACCAAGGATACCAACCAAAAGTTGGGACGAAGCCAAGATTACCAACCAAAAGTTGGAATGAAACAGTGGATACCAACCAACAGTTTGTATTAAATAGAGGAAACCAACCAAAAGTTAGGATTCTAGAAAAATTACCAACTAAAAGTTAGGATAAAATAGAAGATACCAACCAAAACTTGGAATAAAAACCCCACAAGATACCAACCAAAAGTTGGGATAAAAACAAGGATTCTAACCAAAAGTTGAAAAAAAAAACCAAGAATACAAACCAAAACTTGGGATGAAACCAAGATTAACAACCAAAAGATGGAATGAATCCAACTATATCAACCAAAAGTTGGAATAAAACCAAGGTTACCAACTAAAAGTTGGGATGAAACCAAGATTACCAACCAAAAGCTGGAATCAAACCAAGGTAACCAACCAAAAGTTGGAATAAAAATACTATTAACAACCAAAAGTTGGAATGAAACCGAGGATACAACAAAAAGTTGGAAAATAACCAAGGATACCAACCAAAAGATGGGATGAAACAAAGGATAAAAACCAAAAGTTAGAATAAAACGACGGATACCAACCAAAAGTTGGAATGAAATGGAGATACCAACAATTATTTGAATAAAATAGAGAATACCAACCAAAAGTTGGAAAAAAACCAAGATTACCAACCAAAAGATGGAAACCAAGAATACCAACCAAAAGTTGGAATAAAACCAAGGACACCATCCAAAAGTTGAGATGAAAGCAATATTACCAACCAAAAGTTTGAACAAAATAGAGGATAGCAACCAAAAGTTGGAATAAAACCAAGATTACCAACCAAGAGTTGGAATGAAACCAAGGATGCCAATAAAAATTTGGAATAAAACCAAAAGTTGGGATGAAACAGAGGATACCCACCAAAAGTTGAAATAAAACCAAGGATATCAACCAAAAGTTTGGGACGAAGCCAAGATTACCAACCAAAATTTTGATTGAAACAGAGGATACCAACCAAAAGGTTGAATGAAATAGAGGATACAAACCAAAAGTTAGAATAAAACCAAGGATACCAAGCAAAAGTTGGGATAAAACCAAGGATACCAACCCAAAAGATGGGGTGAAACCTAGTGTACCAACCAAAAGACGGAATAAAACCAAGATTACCAACCAAAATATGGAATGAAACCAAGGATACCAACCAAAAGATGGAATAAAACCAAGGGCACCAACCAAAAGTTGGCATGAAACAGAGGATATCAACCAAAAGTTGGAATAAAACCAAGGATACCAACCAAAAGTTGGAACGAAGCCAAGATTACCAACCAAAAGTTGGAATGAAACAGTGGATACCAACCAACAGTTTGTATCAAATAGAGGAAACCAACCAAAAGTTAGGATTCTAGAAAAATTACCAACTAAAAGTTAGGATAAAATAGAAGATACCAACGAAAACATGGAATAAAAACCCCACAAGATACCAACCAAAAGTTGGGATAAAAACAAGGATTCCAACCAAAAGTTAGAAAAAAACCAAGAATACAAACCAAAAGTAGGGATGAAACCAAGATTAACAACCAAAAGATGGAATGAATCCAACTATATCAACCAAAAGTTGGAATAAAACCAAGGTTACCAACTAAAAGTTGGGATGAAACCAAGATTACCAACCAAAAGCTGGAATCAAACCAAGGTAACCAACCAAAAGATGGAATAAAAATAATATTACCAACCAAAAGTTGGAATGAAACCGAGGATACAACAAAAAGTTGGAAAATAACAAAGGATACCAACCAAAAGATGGGATGAAACAAAGGATAAAAACCAAAAGTTAGAATAAAACGACGGATACCAACCAAAAGTTCGAATGAAATAGAGATACCAACAATTATTTGAATAAAATAGAGAATACCAACCAAAAGTTGGAATAATACCAAGATTACCAACCAAAAGATGGAAACCAAGAATACCAACCAAAAGTTGGAATAAAACCAAGGACACCATCCAAAAGTTGAGATGAAAGCAATATTACCAACCAAAAGTATGAACGAAATAGAGGATAGCAACCAAAAGTTGGAATAAAACCAAGATTACCAACCAAGAGTTGGAATGAAACCAAGGATGCCAATAAAAATTTGGAATAAAACCAAAAGTTGGCATGAAACAGAGGATACCCACCAAAAGTTGAAATAAAACCAAGGATATCAACCAAAAGTTTGGGACGAAGCCAAGATTACCAACCAAAATTTTGATTGAAACAGAGGATACCGACCAAAATGTTGAATGAAATAGAGGATACAAACCAAAAGTTAGAATAAAACCAAGGATACCAAGCAAAAGTTAGGATGAAACCAAGGATACCAAGCCAAAAGATGGGGTGAAACCTAGTGTACCAACCAAAAGACGGAATAAAACCAAGATTACCAACCAAAATATGGAATGAAACCAAGGATACCAACCAAAAGATGGAATAAAACCAAGGGCACCAACCAAAAGTTGGCATGAAACAGAGGATACCAACCAAAAGTTGGAATAAAACCAAAGATACCAACCAAAAGTTGGAACGAAGCCAAGATTACCAACCAAAAGTTGGAATGAAACAGTGGATACCAACCAACAGTTTGTATCAAATAGAGGAAACCAACCAAAAGTTAGGATTCTAGAAAAATTACCAACTAAAAGTTAGGATAAAATAGAAGATACCAACGAAAACATGGAATAAAAACCCCACAAGATACCAACCAAAAGTTGGGATAAAAACAAGGATTCCAACCAAAAGTTAGAAAAAAACCAAGAATACAAACCAAAAGTAGGGATGAAACCAAGATTAACAACCAAAAGATGGAATGAATCCAACTATATCAACCAAAAGTTGGAATAAAACCAAGGTTACCAACTAAAAGTTGGGATGAAACCAAGATTACCAACCAAAAGCTGGAATCAAACCAAGGTAACCAACCAAAAGATGGAATAAAAATAATATTACCAACCAAAAGTTGGAATGAAACCGAGGATACAACAAAAAGTTGGAAAATAACAAAGGATACCAACCAAAAGATGGGATGAAACAAAGGATAAAAACCAAAAGTTAGAATAAAACGACGGATACCAACCAAAAGTTCGAATGAAATAGAGATACCAACAATTATTTGAATAAAATAGAGAATACCAACCAAAAGTTGGAATAATACCAAGATTACCAACCAAAAGATGGAAACCAAGAATACCAACCAAAAGTTGGAATAAAACCAAGGACACCATCCAAAAGTTGAGATGAAAGCAATATTACCAACCAAAAGTATGAACGAAATAGAGGATAGCAACCAAAAGTTGGAATAAAACCAAGATTACCAACCGAGAGTTGGAATGAAACCAAGGATGCCAATAAAAATTTGGAATAAAACCAAAAGTTGGGATGAAACAGAGGATACCCACCAAAAGTTGAAATAAAACCAAGGATATCAACCAAAAGTTTGGGACGAAGCCAAGATTACCAACCAAAATTTTGATTGAAACAGAGGATACCGACCAAAATGTTGAATGAAATAGAGGATACAAACCAAAAGTTAGAATAAAACCAAGGATACCAAGCAAAAGTTGGGATGAAACCAAGGATACCAAGCCAAAAGATGGGGTGAAACCTAGTGTACCAACCAAAAGACGGAATAAAACCAAGATTACCAACCAAAATATGGAATGAAACCAAGGATACCAACCAAAAGATGGAATAAAACCAAGGGCACCAACCAAAAGTTGGCATGAAATAGAGGATACCAACCAAAAGTTGGAATAAAACCAAAGATACCAACCAAAAGTTGGAACGAAGCCAAGATTACCAACCAAAAGTTGGAATGAAACAGTGGATACCAACCAACAGTTTGTATCAAATAGAGGAAACCAACCAAAAGTTAGGATTCTAGAAAAATTACCAACTAAAAGTTAGGATAAAATAGAAGATACCAACGAAAACATGGAATAAAAACCCCACAAGATACCAACCAAAAGTTGGGATAAAAACAAGGATTCCAACCAAAAGTTAGAAAAAAACCAAGAATACAAACCAAAAGTAGGGATGAAACCAAGATTAACAACCAAAAGATGGAATGAATCCAACTATATCAACCAAAAGTTGGAATAAAACCAAGGTTACCAACTAAAAGTTGGGATGAAACCAAGATTACCAACCAAAAGCTGGAATCAAACCAAGGTAACCAACCAAAAGATGGAATAAAAATAATATTACCAACCAAAAGTTGGAATGAAACCGAGGATACAACAAAAAGTTGGAAAATAACAAAGGATACCAACCAAAAGATGGGATGAAACAAAGGATAAAAACCAAAAGTTAGAATAAAACGACGGATACCAACCAAAAGTTCGAATGAAATAGAGATACCAACAATTATTTGAATAAAATAGAGAATACCAACCAAAAGTTGGAATAATACCAAGATTACCAACCAAAAGATGGAAACCAAGAATACCAACCAAAAGTTGGAATAAAACCAAGGACACCATCCAAAAGTTGAGATGAAAGCAATATTACCAACCAAAAGTTTGAACGAAATAGAGGATAGCAACCAAAAGTTGGAATAAAACCAAGATTACCAACCGAGAGTTGGAATGAAACCAAGGATGCCAATAAAAATTTGGAATAAAACCAAAAGTTGGGATGAAACAGAGGATACCCACCAAAAGTTGAAATAAAACCAAGGATATCAACCAAAAGTTTGGGACGAAGCCAAGATTACCAACCAAAATTTTGATTGAAACAGAGGATACCAACCAAAAGGTTGAATGAAATAGAGGATACAAACCAAAAGTTAGAATAAAACCAAGGATACCAAGCAAAAGTTGGGATGAAACCAAGGATACCAACCCAAAAGATGGGGTGAAACCTAGTGTACCAACCAAAAGACGGAATAAAACCAAGATTACCAACCAAAATATGGAATGAAACCAAGGATACCAACCAAAAGATGGAATAAAACCAATGGCACCAACCAAAAGTTGGCATGAAACAGAGGATACCAACCAAAAGTTGGAATAAAACCAAGGATACCAACCAAAAGTTGGAACGAAGCCAAGATTACCAACCAAAAGTTGGAATGAAACAGTGGATACCAACCAACAGTTTGTATCAAATAGAGGAAACCAACCAAAAGTTAGGATTCTAGAAAAATTACCAACTAAAAGTTAGGATAAAATAGAAGATACCAACGAAAACATGGAATAAAAACCCCACAAGATACCAACCAAAAGTTGGGATAAAAACAAGGATTCCAACCAAAAGTTAGAAAAAAACCAAGAATACAAACCAAAAGTAGGGATGAAACCAAGATTAACAACCAAAAGATGGAATGAATCCAACTATATCAACCAAAAGTTGGAATAAAACCAAGGTTACCAACTAAAAGTTGGGATGAAACCAAGATTACCAACCAAAAGCTGGAATCAAACCAAGGTAACCAACCAAAAGATGGAATAAAAATAATATTACCAACCAAAAGTTGGAATGAAACCGAGGATACAACAAAAAGTTGGAAAATAACAAAGGATACCAACCAAAAGATGGGATGAAACAAAGGATAAAAACCAAAAGTTAGAATAAAACGACGGATACCAACCAAAAGTTCGAATGAAATAGAGATACCAACAATTATTTGAATAAAATAGAGAATACCAACCAAAAGTTGGAATAATACCAAGATTACCAACCAAAAGATGGAAACCAAGAATACCAACCAAAAGTTGGAATAAAACCAAGGACACCATCCAAAAGTTGAGATGAAAGCAATATTACCAACCAAAAGTTTGAACGAAATAGAGGATAGCAACCAAAAGTTGGAATAAAACCAAGATTACCAACCGAGAGTTGGAATGAAACCAAGGATGTCAATAAAAATTTGGAATAAAACCAAAAGTTGGGATGAAACAGAGGATACCCACCAAAAGTTGAAATAAAACCAAGGATATCAACCAAAAGTTTGGGACGAAGCCAAGATTACCAACCAAAATTTTGATTGAAACAGAGGATACCAACCAAAAGGTTGAATGAAATAGAGGATACAAACCAAAAGTTAGAATAAAACCAAGGATACCAAGCAAAAGTTGGGATGAAACCAAGGATACCAACCCAAAAGATGGGGTGAAACCTAGTGTACCAACCAAAAGACGGAATAAAACCAAGATTACCAACCAAAATATGGAATGAAACCAAGGATACCAACCAAAAGATGGAATAAAACCAATGGCACCAACCAAAAGTTGGCATGAAACAGAGGATACCAACCAAAAGTTGGAATAAAACCAAGGATACCAACCAAAAGTTGGAACGAAGCCAAGATTACCAACCAAAAGTTGGAATGAAACAGTGGATACCAACCAACAGTTTGTATCAAATAGAGGAAACCAACCAAAAGTTAGGATTCTAGAAAAATTACCAACTAAAAGTTAGGATAAAATAGAAGATACCAACCAAAACATGGAATAAAAACCCCACAAGATACCAACCAAAAGTTAGGATAAAAACAAGGATTCCAACCAAAAATTAGAAAAAAACCAAGATTACAAACCAAAAGTAGGGATGAAACCAAGATTAACAACCAAAAGATGGAATGAATCCAACTATATCAACCAAAAGTTGGAATAAAACCAAGGTTACCAACTAAAAGTTGGGATGAAACCAAGATTACCAACCAAAAGCTGGAATCAAACCAAGGTAACCAACCAAAAGATGGAATAAAAATAATATTACCAACCAAAAGTTGGAATGAAACCGAGGATACAACAAAAAGTTGGAAAATAACAAAGGATACCAACCAAAAGATGGGATGAAACAAAGGATAAAAACCAAAAGTTAGAATAAAACGACGGATACCAACCAAAAGTTCGAATGAAATAGAGATACCAACAATTATTTGAATAAAATAGAGAATACCAACCAAAAGTTGGAATAATACCAAGATTACCAACCAAAAGATGGAAACCAAGAATACCAACCAAAAGATGGAATAAAACCAAGGACACCATCCAAAAGTTGAGATGAAAGCAATATTACCAACCAAAAGTTTGAACGAAATAGAGGATAGCAACCAAAAGTTGGAATAAAACCAAGATTACCAACCGAGAGTTGGAATGAAACCAAGGATGTCAATAAAAATTTGGAATAAAACCAAAAGTTGGGATGAAACAGAGGATACCCACGAAAAGTTGAAATAAAACCAAGGATATCAACCAAAAGATTGGGACGAAGCCAAGATTACCAACCAAAATTTTGATTGAAACAGAGGATACCAACCAAAAGGTTGAATGAAATAGAGGATACAAACCAAAAGTTAGAATAAAACCAAGGATACCAAGCAAAATTTGGGATGAAACCAAGGATACCAACCCAAAAGATGGGGTGAAACCTAGTGTACCAACCAAAAGATGGAATAAAACCAAGATTACCAACCAAAATATGGAATGAAACCAAGGATACCAACCAAAATATGGAATAAAACCAAGGGCACCAACCAAAAGTTGGCATGAAACAGAGGATACCAACCAAAAGTTGGAATAAAACCAAGGATACCAACCAAAAGTTGGGACGAAGCCAAGATTACCAACCAAAAGTTGGAATAAAACAGTGGATACCAACCAACAGTTTGTATCAAATAGAGGAAACCAACCAAAAGTTAGGATTCTAGAAAAATTACCAACTAAAAGTTAGGATAAAGTAGAAGATACCAACCAAAACATGGAATAAAAACCCCACAAGTACCAACCAAAAGTTGGGATAAAAACAAGGATTCCAACCAAAAGTTGGAAAAAAAACCAAGAATACAAACCAAAAGTTGGGATGAAACCAAGATTAACAACCAAAAGATGGAATGAATCCAACTATATCAACCAATAGTTAGAATAAAACCAAGGTTACCAACTAAAAGTTGGGATGAAACCAAGATTACCAACCAAAAGCTGGAATCAAACCAAGGTAACCAACCAAAAGTTGGAATACAAATAATATTACCAACCAAAAGTTGGAATGAAACCGAGGATACAACAAAAAGTTGGAAAATAACCAAAGATACCAACCAAAAGATGGGATGAAACAAAGGATAAAAACCAAAAGTTAGAATAAAACGACGGATACCAACCAAAAGTTGGAATCAAATAGAGATACCACCAATTATTTGAATGAAATAGAGAATACCAACCAAAAGTTGGAATAATACCAAGATTACCAACCAAAAGATGGAAACCAAAAATACCAACCAAAAGCTGGAATAAAACCAAGGACACCAACCAAAAGTTGGCATGAAACAGACGATACCAACCAAAAGTTGGAATAAAACCAATGATACCAACCAAAAGTTGGGACGAAGCTAAGATTACCAACCAAAAGATGGAATGAAACAGTGGATACCAACCAAAAGAAGTATCAAATAGAGGAAACAAACCTAAATTTATGATTCTAGAAAAATTACCAACTAAAAGTTAGGATAAAATAGAAGATACCAACCAAAACTTGGAATAAAAACCCCACAAGATACCAACCAAAAGTTGGGATAAAAATAAGGATTCCAACCAAAAGTTGGAATAAAACCAAGAATACAAACCAAAAGTTGGGATAAAACCAAGATTAACAACCAAAAGATGGAATGAGTCCAAGGATATCAACCAAAATTTCGAACAAAACCAAGGTTACCAACTAAAAGTTGGGATGAAACCAGGATTATCAACCAAAAGCTGGAATGAAACCATGGTAACCAACTAAAATGGGAATTAATAAAAATATTACCAACCAAAAGTTGGAATGAAACCGAGGATACAACAAAAAGTTGGAAAATAACCAAGGATACCAACCAAAAGATGAGATGAAACAAATGATACCAACAAAAAGTTAGAAAAAAATGAAGGATACCAACCAAAAGTTGGAATGAAATAGAGATACCAACAATTATTTGAATGAAATAGAGAATACCAACCAAAAGTTGGAATAAAACCAAGATTACCAACCAAAAGATGGAAACCAAGAATACAATCCAAAAGTTGGAATAAAACTAAGGGCACCATCCAAAAGTTGAGATGAAACCAATTTTACCAACCAAAAGTTTGACTGAAATAGAGGATAGCAACCAAAATTTGGAATAAAACCAAGGATACCAACCAAAAGTTGGAATAAAACCAAGATTACCAACCAAGAGTTGGAATGAAACCAAGGATGCCAATAAAAATTTGGAATAAAACCAAAAGTTGGGATGAAACAGAGGATACCAAACAAAAGTTGAAATAAAACCAAGGATATCAACCAAAAGTTTGGGACGAAGCCAAGATTACCAACCAAATTTTTGACTGAAACAGAGGATACCAACCAAAAGGTTGAATGAAAAAGAGGATACCAACCAAAAGTTAGAATAAAACCAAGGATACCAACCAAAAGCTGGGTTGAAACCAAGGATACCAACCCAAAAGATGGGGTGAAACCTAGTGGACCAACCAAAAGACGGAATAAAACAAAGATTACCAACCAAAAGATGGAATAAAACCAAGGATACCAACCAAAAGTTGGAATAAAACCAAGGGCACCAACCAAAAGTTGGGATAAAACAGAGGATACCAACCAAAAGTTGGAATAAAACCAAGGATACCAACCAAAATTTGAGACGAAGCCAAGATTGTCGCTACTTGAAAAATACGCGCAACGACGGGGAAGGCGAAAAGGAAAAGGACAGAAGAGTCGCCACCGAATTTTATTTATCCCATGAGGGGAAAGGAAAATATTGAGAAAACCTCAAGAGAAGAACGGATAAGATGGTCTCGCGACCAAGAATGGGTTCGAAAGCCGGTTATGCGAGGGGAAGGTATTAGCACCCCTCGCATCCATCGTACTCGATGGGAACCATTTGTTTTTCGAATGTGTAAATTTATTTTCTTAAATATTATGTTATAAAAGTGTTCCACGGGACAGTGAAAAAGGATTTAGAAACGGGGAAAGGACGTAACAGGGAAGAAGAGAGAAAGGACGGACTCGGTAGGACTCCGCGGTCCTAGGCCTACGTATTCTCGATAGACATGAGAAAATCAGAGTCGACGTAGTTCGGGGAACTACAGATATAAGGGGGAATGTGCTCGACAAGGATTGTGGCCCTCGTGCCTACGTATCTTTACTTGAAAAAGTAAAGAATCAGAGCAGCCGTAGTTCGGCCTACGATTTGTTGATGTTTTTTATGGATGATGCTATCGTACGCATTCTAGCAGTTAGGTGTATTGCTGCTCGCTCGTTGGAGACTTAGGCATTACCTGTTTGCGGTAGAACGGACGTATCATATCCTTTTCGAAAGATAAGTTTTCGCCATGCGAGGCAAGATGTCACATTTGATTTGTTGAATTGTTTCTTTTAAAGGGGCGAGATAGGTCCTCGGATAGTAACCCCTACGGGTAGTATCCAATTCTTTATCTCAAAGTTTTTGTTATGAAAGGGTGTGGCGAACATAGCGTCTTCGTATTGAAAGACAAGTATCAAAACCACACACACTACAGTGAGCGTCTCGACACTCGGAGAGGAAGAAGTCTACACTTAATCCTTTCTCTTTAGTTCAATACAAAGAGAACTTCATTCTCTTATTAAAGTGTTTCTTGGTTTTGAATGGTAAGTGCTTTTGTGACAGAGAATCCTACGGTAAACGTCAGCACTCGGGATAGGAGAAGGCTTACGCCTAACCACTCCACGACCATTCAAATTTTTGTTATGAAAAGAGTTTGAAAATACACTCGGTGCGGGACCGAGGTTTTAGGTGTGAAAGGGTGTGAAAGGAAATTGTAGAGGGAGATAGGTGGCGGATAAAGTCACGTCTTCGTATTGAAGGACGAGTATCGACACCACCCACACTACAGTGAATATCCCAACACTCGGAGAGGAAGAAGTCTACACTCAATCCTCTCTCTTTAGTCCAATACAAAGAGAATCGATTTATTTATTGTAGGTGTTTTGAAAATGCGCTCGGTACGGGACCAAGGGTTTTTTAGGGAAAAAAGGTGTGGATGAAAACATCTTTGTATTGAAAGACGAGTGTCAAAACCACCCACACTACAGTGAGCATCTCAGCAATCGGAGAGGAAGAAGTCTACACTTAATCCTCTCTCCTTAGTTCAATACAAAGTGAACTTTATCCTTTTGTTAAATATGGTGAGTTGGTTTAACCATTATTTGAGAAAATCCGCTTGACGTTGGGTCAAGGGTTTAATTGCTTAAAAGGCTTGAGGTGAAGCGAACAAGGTCGATGGCGACGCACGAGGCAATCGGCTTACAAGGTCAAAAATGGCTCGATGAGAATCGAGAGTTTGCTTTTGAAAATGGTTTTTTTGGAATTAAAAGACACCAAGGACAATAGCAACATTCCTACTAATTTCATACAACATATGGGATTAGTCGGTTAAAAAAAAAATCGGGACATGCCAATAAAAACGGCGAACTCTTTGAGAAAAAGTTTTTTGAGGTTTTTTTTTGAAGATATTTGAAGTCATAACAAACTGCACAAAGCCAGAAATTTCTCATTTTTTTGCAAATTTTGAAGCCATGAGTCGACCATAGGGTCAGCGCATGACTTTCAGCCTTTTCCCATGACTCGGCGCATAAACACCATGCGTCGACCATACACTCGGCGCACACCATTTTGGTAGACTGACGGGTAAGCGCCCGCCGACCCATGCGTCGACGCATACTGTAAGTTTTTTCAATTTGTCTAAAAATGCAGGCTATGCGTCGACGCATAGACCTGCTATGGTCGACCGTTAGCCTGTTAAAACAGCCAAAATCCTCACTTTTTCTACGTTTTCTTTCGTTTTCGTAGTTTCTTGATAATGGTTTCTTGGTCCCTTATGGGACCTTACATGATATATACAGTTCAAAAACGCATAAAAGGGTAAACAAAATGAATATAAGAGCAAAGAAATAAAGAGAGAAAAGTTTGAGAAAATGGATACCTAAGAGTTTCTTCTTCTTGCAAGTCCTCCTTGGTTTTGGATGAATGTGCTCCACTCCTCACTCTATGTTGTGAAGGCTCTTGCTCTTTAGTGGTTCTCTTGGTTCTATATCACTCTCTTTTTCTGGTTTGCAAAGCTTCCTATTTTTCTGTGTTTTAGGATTTTGTTAGCTCTCTCTATTTTCTGGTTTTGCAAATGTGTGTAGAATGGATCTTGAATGAATGAAGAGTGATCCCTTTTTATTTACAGCCCCCCTCCTCTTATCTCAACTCCTCTAGGGTTTTCTCTTCCCCCCAAATATCAGATTTTTTGATGGGGCAATGTCTCTTACCACCTTTCCTTATGTCACTCTCTTTCTTTCCATTTCCATGCAAGGTGCTATGCTGTATTTTTACTGCACTACTCTATGCTGTTTTTCTGCAGCACCTTGTGCCTTGCACTCATTTTGTTGGCTTGTGCTTGGACAGCTCTTGGTCAATGCTACTACTCTTTTGACAGCATTTTGAAAATTCTGATGTGTAGAAGCATTGTCACATGTTATGCCTTTGGTCTTGTGACATGTAGATTTTGTGACATGAGGAAATTTGTCACCTTTGCATGAGGCTATTTTGCTTATGACTAACATGCATAATCTTGGTCCTAAAACATTCCAATGTTGATTTAATCCTTGCATGTTTCTTGGATGTTTGTAAGCATAATGTAGACTTGGAGTGGCATTACCATAACATGAATTTGACTAGAGACTTGAATGAAGTATTAGAAATAAATTAATTTCTAAACATTACTTAGAGTTGAAAATCTTGCAACAAATGACATTCTTGTAATGTCACAAAACTTCTCTTTATAATATTCTCGCCTTTAATCTTGAATTCATGATGGATTTCCTTTATGTCATTGAATTTGAAGAAATGAGTCGAGTCTTGAAAGAGGGCAAATTTTGGGGTGCAACAGCTGCCCCTATTCAAACGACTTGGACCTGAAGGGATGAAAAGCAAACGCTTTCAAACATTCGAGGTAAAAGGTGGTTGAATACAAAAGAACCCAAAAATTTGCCAACCGTAGAATGAAACCTTTGACATCACCGTCAGGCACCTATGACAGGTAGAACATCTGACTTCGCCATCAGTCGTTGATCAAATACAAACACCTGACCTTGCCGTCAGCTCTTAATAGCATTCTAACTTCGCCGTCGGAACTTAACATCAAATTTGTGAGATCTGACCTCACCGTCAATATTCAACATAATCTGTAGAAACATCTGATTGGTAGAACGTCTGATCTCGCCGTAAGGCCTCCATATCCTCTGACTTCGCCATCAACTTACAACATAATCCGACTTCTTCGTCAATTAAAATCATCTGACTTCGCCGTTATTTCTCAAACCATTTTGACATCGCCGTCAACCCTCTACATGATCTGACTTCGCCATCAATTCTCCACATAAAATTTGGCAAAACACCTGACTTCGCTGTCAGTCTTTAACATCAAATTGGTAGGACACCTGACCTCGCCGTCACCCCTCCACAATCTGACTTCGTCGTCAACTGCTCTCATAGTTTGACTTTGCCGTCAATTCTTTACATAATCTGACCTCGCCGTCAACTCTCAACATAACCTGACTTCGCCATCAACTCTCTTCATGATCTGACTTCGTCGTCAATTTTTCATAATCTGACTTCGTCGTCAATTCTTCATAATCTGACTTCGTCGTCAATTCTTTTCATAATCTGACTTCGTCGTCAATTCCAACATGGCTTGACTTCATCGTCAATTCTCTTCATAATCTGACCTCGTCGTCGATTCCCAGCAATGGCTTGACTTCGTCGTCAATTCTCTTCATAATCTGACCTCGTCGTCGATTCCCAGCATGGCTTGACTTCGTCGTCAATTCTCTTCATAATCTGACCTCATCGTCAATTCCAACATGGCTCGACTTCGTCGTCAATTCTCTTCATAATCTGACCTCGTCGTCAATTATCAAAATCATTTGACTTCACCGTCACTTCATTTTGCTAAAAAGCGAGCATCGTCCCCTGTGGGTTTACACATTTTTTTTTATCTCTAATTTTTGCCCGAACCTATCCTTTTATGGTTCGCCGAGATGCCCCATTCTTTCCTGGATTTTCTTTATCTTTCCAGCGGGTCTATTTTAAGCAAAGTATCTTTTGACTGCGTCCGCGTTCACAGGGGACGTAAAATCTTCACCATCCATGGTTGAAAGTAGCAAGGCTCCTCCAGAGAAGACCTTCCTTACAACGTACGGTCCTTCATAATTGGGAGTCCATTTGCCCCTATGATCGTTCTGTGGTGGGAGAATCCGCTTCAACACCAGATCGCCTATCTGAAAGCTTCGAGGACGCATCTTCTTATCGTAGGCTTTCTTCATTCTACTCTGATACAGACGACCGTACGCAAGAGACGCCAACCTCTTCTCATCCATCAAACTGAGTTGATTCAACCTATTCTTCACCCATTCTGCTTCATCCAACTTAACGTTAGCCAGAACTCTCAAAGATGGGATCTCGACCTCCAATGGCAGAACAACCTCCATGCCATATACCAACGAGAAAGGAGTTGCCCCAGTTGAGGTACGCACCGAGGTGAGATATCCATGCAAAGCAAAAGGCAACATCTCGTGCCAATCCTTATAACTCACAACCATCTTTTGTACTATCTTCTTAATGTTCTTATTAGCCGCTTCTACAACGCCATTCATTTTCGGACGATAGGGAGAAGAATTGTGATGCTCGATTTTGAAATTCTGGCACAGTTCCTCCATCATCTTGTTATTCAGGTTAGAACCATTATCAGTAATGATCCTCTCGGGTATTCCATATCGACAGATGATGTCCCTTTTGATAAACCGGGCTACGACTTGCTTCGTGACATTGGCGTAAGAAGCTGCTTCGACCCATTTGGTGAAATAGTCGATGGCTACTAAGATGAAGCGATGTCCATTAGATGCAGTTGGCTCGATCTTTCCAATCATATCGATGCCCCACATGGAGAAAGGCCATGGGGATGACATGACATTCAGAGGACAAGGTGGCACATGAATCTTGTCGGCATACATCTGGCATTTATGGCACTTTTTGGCGTACTTGAAGCAATCCGACTCCATAGTTAACCAATAATAGCCCGCCCTTAATAATTTTCGAGACATGGCATGCCCACCTGCATGTGTTCCAAAGGCACCTTCGTGGACTTCTTCCATAAGCAAAACTGCTTCTTTTTCGTCCACACATCTTAGCAGCACCAAGTCAAAGTTTCTCCGATAGAGTACACCGTCTGAATTCAGATAGAAGTTACCAGATAATCTTCTCAAGGTCTTCTTATCCCGGGCCGATGCCCCAGGCGGATATTCTTGGTTCTTGAGAAAGTTCTGGATGTCATAAAACCATGGTTTACCATCAGAAGCTTCTTCTATTGCGAAAACAAAAGCCGGCCTGTCGAGGCGTGAGATGACAATTCTCGGTGCATCATTCCAGAAGTTTACTTTGTACATCGAGGACAATGTAGCCAAGGCATCAGCCATCTGATTTTCTGCCCTCGGTACATGGTGAAACTCTACTCGGTCAAAGAAAGGTAGCAACCTTCTGGCGTAATTCATGTATGGGATCAGATTAGGCTGGAGGGTCTCCCACTCTCCCTTGATCTAGTTTACCACCAAAGCTGAATCTCCATAGATATCAAGGTTCTTGATCCTCAAGTCGATTGCTTCTTCGATACCCATAATGCACGCTTCGTATTCAGCCTCATTGTTGGTGCATGGGAATGTTAGTCTTGCAGTGAATGGTATATGGGAGCCATGGGGAGTCGTAATGATTGCCCCAATCCCGCTATCGTAGGAGTTAACAGCACCGTCAAAGATTAATTTCCACTGGGAACCCATCTCTGGACCTTCATCTGGAAACGACTCATCACAATCCTTCATCTTTAAACACATAATGTCCTCATCAGGAAAATTAAACTTCATTGGCTGGTAGTCATCGATTGGTTGCTCTGCGAGATATTTTGACAGGACACTACCTTTAATAGCTTTCTGAGGCACGTACTGGATGTCGTATTCTGTCAGAACCATCTGCCATCTAGCAATCCTTCCCGATAGTGCTTGCTTTTCGAATACGTACTTAATAGGATCCATCTTTGAAATTAACATGGTTGTGTGGTTTAGCATATACTGTCTTAGGCGTTTGGCGGCCCAAGCGAGTGCGCAACAAGTTTTCTCCAACATTGAGTATCTGGATTCACAATCTGTGAACTTCTTACTCAAGTAGTAAATTGCATGCTCTTTTCTTCCAGTCTCGTCGTGCTGACCGAGAACACAACCCATGGAATTCTCAAGAACTGTTAAGTACATTATCAACGGTCTTCCAGCCACCAGAGGTATCAGTATTGGAGGTTCTTGTAGATACTCTTTTATCTTCTCAAACGCTCTCTGGCAACTCTCATTCCAGATAATCGTCTGATCCTTTTTCAATAGCTTAAACAATGGCTCACAAGTGGCTGTGAGGTGAGATATGAACCTTGCGATGTAGTTCAATCTACCTAAGAAACCACGAACCTCCTTCTCGGTCTTTGGCACTGGCATTTCTTGAATTGCCTTGATCTTCACAGGATCGACCTCAATACCTTTCTCACTAACAATGAACCCCAACAGCTTTCCTGATCGTACGCCGAAAGTACACTTATTTGGGTTCAACCTCAATTTGAACTTTCTCAACCTCTCAAACAACTTTAGAAGATTCACCAGGTGCTCCTCCTCCGTTTGGGATTTCGCAATCATATCATCAACATAGGCCTCAATCTCATGATGAATCATATCGTGAAAGAGAGTGACCATTGCTCGCTGATAAGTTGCCCCTGCGTTCTTCAACCCAAAAGGCATTACTTTATAACAAAACGTCCCCCAAGGCGTGATAAAAGTCGTCTTCTCCATGTCCTCCGGTGCCATCTTGATTTGGTTATATCCGGAGAAACCGTCCATGAAGGAAAACACTGAGTATTGTGCGGTGTTATCAACGAGAACGTCAATATGGGGGAGCGGGAAATCATCTTTTGGGCTCGCTCTATTCAGGTCCCTATAGTCAACACACATCCTGACTTTGTCGTCCTTCTTAGGCACGTGCACGATGTTAGCGACCAAAGGAGGGTAGTTGGCCACAACAAGAAATCCAGCATCTAGTTGCTTCTGGACTTCTTCCTTGATCTTCACTGCCATATCTAGCCTGGTTCTTCTCAGTTTCTGTTTGACAGGAGGACACTCTTCACGCAAAGGCAGGCGATGGACTGCAATATCTGTGTCGAGTCCGGTTATATCTTCGTATGACCAAGCAAAGACATCCTTATACTCTTGGAGTAACTCAATCAATCTTTGCTTGATATCATTCTGCAGCGCAACCCCTACTCTGACCTCCTTTTTATCCTCTTATGTTCCCAGGTTGACGACTTCAACTTCCTCCTGATGAGGCAGGATGACCTTCTCCTCTTGTTTTAACAATCTGGCAAGCTCTTCAGGCAGGTCTTCATTTTCGTCAATCTCTCCTTCCGCTTGAAAGATCGGATTGTCAAAGTCACACCGGGTCATAGACGAGTCTGAATCGGTGGTATCTGAAATGTGCAACCTGTAATGATGATGATTTTATGCTTAAATGATATGCAAACAAATAAACACAAACCACATTGCCATTTTATTGTTGTAAATAAAAATAAGAAAAACAAGGATCACAAAGTTTTGAATGAAAAGACGCTTTTTGATTGATAATGATAAAAGGGTTGTTCACACACATAAAAGATAAGGCCCAACAAATAAAGACCATTATGCCCCGGGCAGAGCACATGGCAATACATTAATCAAAACAAAACAATTACTCTTCATAATCGCAGTGATAACTTCTTCCATGGTCCAATTCTTCAAGCCTTGGCCGGGGACGCATGGCTGGATCCATGCATCCATGTCACAGTCACTATCTCCTTCTTCGTCAGATACGGCGTTGATCTCTTCGAACACCACCCCAACACTGGTGAATTGGACAAGTCCTTTGTAGCGAGGAGCGCTTGAAGAAGATGCGTATGGGCTATACCCTAGCCCGAACTTGTCTTGTTTGTTGGGGACGCTTATCACCTCCCCCCATCCTTTCGCTGATCCAGACTTCACCACAGCCTGGGCTTCCTTGTAGGATGACATAGCAACTTCTGGCACCTTGGCTTCAACTGTTGCTTTCTCTTTGATTTGGACGGTCTCAAAGGTTTGGCACAGGGTTTCGTGAATTTCACCATCGACCTCCACATACTTGAATGAGGACAAATGGCTTACCATGATGTCTTCCTCTCCACAAACAGTCACAATGTTATCACCCACCATATACTTCAACTTCTGGTGTAGGGTTGACGTCACCGCTCCGGCTGAGCGTACCCAAGGCCGACCCAAGAGACAGCTATATGCCGGCTGGATATCCATTATATAGAAAACCGCATCAAAAACCTCAGGACCGACTTGAATTGGCAAGGTTAGCTCTCCAAACATGGACCTCCTTGTCCCATCAAAAGCTCTGACCACCATATCACTCGGCGTACATATTATCCCTCGAGTGTCCAACTTCATGAGGGCTTTCTTGGGTAGCACATTTAATGACGACCCAGTGTCTACCAATACATGGGACAAAACGACACCTCTACATTCCATAGATATATGCAAAGCCAAGTTATGGTTCCTTCCTTTCGGTGTCAAATCACGGTCAATGAATCCCAAACCATTCCCTGCATTGACATGGGCCACTACTCCTTCTAACTGATTGACGGATATTTCTTGTGGCACATAAGCATTATCCAAGACTCTGAGCAAGGCGTTCCTATGAGCCTCAGAACACAACAACAACGACAAGATAGAAATTTTTGAAGGCGTCTGTTGTAGATGATCCACGATCTTATAGTCGCTCTTTCTTATTAGGTGCATGAACTCTTCTGCGTCTTTCAGCACGACCTCTTTTTCTCCAACCTGAGAGCTTTCCTCTGCTACTACCTTCCCTTTACCTTTATCAGCTCTTTTTGCACTTACTTCGGGAGGTGCAAATATCCTCCCACTCCGAGTCATTCCCCCGGTTCCCACCAAGTTGTCAACTGAGTCCAATGGCAAGCTTTTTAATTCCTGCTTCTGTCCATTGCAGTAGACTTCCGCTCCATAGTTCCAAGGGATCGCCTTGGAGCTTTCATAAGGTATAGGTCCTGCCTTCGTAAAGATGATGGTAGGTCGCGCTGGCGGCGCAGAAATAGTGATTGTTTTGTAAGGGATAGAGATGGTGGCCACCTCATCCTCTTTCTTACTAACTATCTTCTCATTCTTTTTCTCACAGATCTTGTCAAACTGCAGAACACCTTCGTTTATCATACACTGTATATAACTCTTCAGACTCTCACACCCTTCAGGATGGGCGGCACAATTTTCACAATCCTTGTCACACCCGGGAAACACCCCACCTTCCAACAACTTGCATTTTACAAAACTTAAAGGAGTCTTCAATTCTTCAACATCATATACCAGATCTAAATCCTCCCCTTCAACAACAGCATTTACTCTACCTGCTCCATGATTTGGCATAGGGTTCTGATCAACATTCGGCGCATCATGGTTGAAATTAATGGCCCTACTATCAACAAGGTCTTGTACCTTGTTCTTGAAGGCTTTGCAATTATCAATATGATGGCCGGGAGCGCCAGAGTGGAAGTCACACCTAGCGTTGGCGTCATACCCGGGTGGTGGTGAGCCATTTAGAGGGACCATCGTCCTTTTCTGGACCAACTGCAGTTGCAATAAGTGTTGTAGTAGCTGAGAGTAAGGCATTGGTGGTGCGTCAAAGTGCCTATCTACCATCCTTCTTCGGTCTTGATATGGTCTTGGCGCGTAATTCTGTTGTTGTGATTGTTGTCGTTGTTGTTGTTGCTGAAGGTGAGAAAATACTTAGAAGGGGGGGTTGAATAAGTATGACAGAAAATAATCAAAGATAAAAACACAAGTATTTTTATCCTGGTTCGTTGAACTCAACTACTCCAGTCCACCCTTTTCAAGAGTGATTTGCCTTTCTCAACAAGGACTTAATCCACTATTCAAATCAACTGATTACAAATAGCACACCTAAGAACAACTGTTCTTAGTCTTCTTAAGAGCTACTGATCTAACCTAGATCCTCTTAAGGAAAACTTTCTTTACAAATTAATGTAATACAATGAAAGAGTAAGAATTGCTTCTATGAAAGCTATAAACACAACTGTGTTATTTCTCTAAGTTTAGAACAATGTATGAGCAGTGAAGAATATGAAAGCTTTTAGCGTGAGAGAGTTCTTGTCAATATTGTTGTAATTCAGCACTTGAAGAATGAGCTATGATGTCCTTTATATAGCCACTTGAATATTGGAGAGAATATTTTACCGTTAGAGAAAATATTTCCAATATCAAAATAGTACTGTCCTTTGTACTATTACAGCAGAGAGACGGCGCACAAATAGTGGGTGTAGCAATTGTCTGCTGAGCTGTGATTATACCATATAAGGAATGTACCAGAGGAATAATATTCTTGCAGAGAATTTTGTCTATCCCAATTAAGGAAAGATTTGCTGGCATATTCCAACGGATATATTAAAATATTCTTCTTCAAATAATTCAGATCAACAATCAATATCAGAGTCTTCAGTCTTCAGAACCTTCTGGAAACTTCAGAGCCTAATATGTTCTTCAGATGTTGATGAATCAGAGTCTGGTGCAGCTGTGTGCTTGAAGCGTAACATGCTCTTTAGATCAGAGTCTTCTCTCATTCAGAGTCTCTTCACTCAGAGTCTTCTCTTATTCAGATTCTTGATAATACATGCAGCGTGTTGTATCTTCAGAATCTTGATAACTAAGCTCTTATACTTCAGATTCTTCTAATCTTCAGATGCTCTTGAGCCATTCAGAATTCATTGTTCACATCAAATTTGCTCTTTAAGATTAAAATCTTTTGTGCCTGTAGAAAACAGTTTAGAACAAATTTAGAGAGTATAATTCTTGTATACAAATTATCATTAATGTTATCATCAAAACATAGAGATATTACTAAGACACAATCTGTGCTCTTACAATCTCCCCCTTTTTGATGATGACAAAACATGAGCAATTTGTTCAATAAAAATGAATTAAAATTACTCCCCCTGAGATTAACAATCTCCCCCTGAAATGAATACTCTAATGGAATTAGATACTTCCCTTTCTGGTTGAGTATATTTCAGATTCAGAGCCTGATTTCATTTCAGATTCAGAGCCTGATTGCATTTTGGGTTCAGAGCCTGATTAACATCCTGATTGAAGCCTGGTTGACAAATCCTGGTTGATATATGTTTGACTTCTAGAGTCAAAGCTTGATGCCAAAGCTTGATGTCATATTAAAGCTTGATGCCAGATGAACAACTTCAGAACACTTGGTTGTTTATCTTGCCATTTCCTGTCTTGAGTTATCTTTCAGATCATAGTACTCAAGGTTAGATATCAGAGTCTGGTCTTTAGATATCAGAGTCTGGTTTACTCAGATTTAGCTATTTTTGATCAGGTTCTGAAAAGATAGATCTCAGGAAAAACTTCAATGAAATTTGTCAGAGTCTGGTTAGATAAATTTGTCAGATTCTGATTAGATTCAAAGAAAGTTAGTAACATGTCTGACTTAGTTCAGATAATTGCTTATAGATTTGAACAATCAGATTCTATTTTGTTTCTCCCCCTTTTTGTCATAATCAAAAAGATTTTTAAAAGACAGTAAAGATGCAGAAGAAACACATATCCAGATAAGCAAAAGATCATTTTCATTAAGATAACATCCAGATTCAGATAGAAGCAAACAAAACATATCAGAAGACAATCAAAAACAAAACAAAGCATGAAAAACTTGTGCAAAAACATTAAGAAGGTTTGGCAGATGAGGCTTGTTGAGAAGCGATGAGTTGCAGCAGTGCTGTAATCCTCTCTGAATTCTCATCTTGCTTAGCCATCCAAGTTTTCATTTCTTCATTTGTCTTCTTTTGATCAACCATGAAATCCTTTAGTTCCTTGACATCCTTCTGAAGATCTGTAGATACTGAAATAGAAGATTCTGGAACAGTGGATTCTGAAACAATCTGAGTGACATTGGGTGCAGGAATTTCTGGAGGTGGAGGAGCTTCTAGAAGAAGAATAGGAGGAGGGTTTTTCTTAATCCGTTTCTGATAAGCAGCAAACCTTACTTTTGACAATCTAAGACATTGAGTCCTGATTTTCAAAGCCTCCCTATTCAGTCTGTAAAGATATTTCTTCCAGACAGCATTAGCAGCCTCTTTATCCATAGTAGTCATGCACACATCCATAATGTCAGCAAAGTCTGAGACATTATCCTTGTCAAAATTTCTTAACATAGTATAAACACTTGATCCCAATTCTGCTTCATCAGGGATTCTGGGTTGGGTTGGTTGTGTTTGTGGTGTTTGTTTAGAAGGTTGAGGTTGTGGAGATGGATGTTCAGATGTTTGAGGTTCAGATGTTTGTTGGTTAATTTGTGGTTCAGAAGTTTGTTGGTTGGTTGGTTCAGATGATGGTTGTGGTTCAGATGTTGGTTGTGGTTCAGATGTTGGTTGTGGAGTGGATTGGATTTCAAGATGTTGTGGATTGAGAGTTTGAGTGGGGGAATTTTGTGGAGAAGGTGGATGATCAGAGGTGGGAGATTTAAAAAGTTGTTTCCAAACACTCTCAGTACGAGGTTGTTTGAGATCATTCAAACATTCATTAATGAAACCAGATGATTCATCATCAGATGATGTATCAGATTGGTTAGATTTTTCAGAAGTTGAAGATAAAATGATAGAACGGTTTAAGGGTGTGATATCCAATATCTCATTAGGATCAATGGGATTTTCAGGTTGGTCAGAGTGTTCAGGGTGAACATCCTCTGGAATGGTAGATTCTGGGATGGGGTTTTGAGGTTGTGGTGTTGTTTGTTGAGTTTGTTTGGATTGTGGTGTTTGAATGTTTGTTGGTTGTGGTGTATGAGTCTCAGATGGTCTAGATCTTTTAAATATGAGGGGTGAGTCAGATGGTGTGGTAGCAGAATGATGAACAGGATTAGAATCAGTGTTAAATACCTGTTTCAGAGTATCTCTTATCTCTTCAAAAGTTGCTGCAGGAGGATTTTGTTGAACCTTCTTCAGCTTCTTTCTTTTCTTCTTCTTCTCAGCATCTGAATGCTTTCTTTTCTTCTGATGACCTTCTTTATCAGCTTTTCTCTTGCGTCTTCTTTCCCTTGTCTGATCAGGAAGAACTTGGCCTTCCTTCTGCACAAGATTTGCAGGGATCTCAACACCATCTCTGATGCAGCAAGCAACATACTCAGCTATTAGCTCTCTGGGTTCATCTGAGGTAAATAGAGGAAAGTCCTCAACAGGAATCCTTCTCCCCCTAACTTCTTCAGAGTTAGTTTTCCTTGGTTTCTCAGATAAATCTTCAACCAATTTCATCCTTCTCAGAGTTAAGCCATTTATCTCAGAGCCAATGATAAAGTTCAGATCTTCTGTCAGCCCAGCCTCTTGCAGATGCGCCACAAGTTGGTTTTCTACCAGAATATCTGAAATCAGTCTTCCCATAGGAATCCATGATCTGACTTTTCCAGTTTTATCTCTTGCTGTTTCCCTTGTTTCCTTGACATGAGATACCAGATGATTGAACAACAGATAAGGAAGATCAATCTGAATGTTTTGATGCAAACAGTACATGAAGTAAAGTTGTTCAGCATTAACATAGTCAGATGAGTTTGAGGAGGGTCTGTGAAAAATGGTGTTCAAGAAAATCTTAGCCCAAATCTTGTAAGTGGGTTTCAAAAACTTAACCTTCTTACAAGGTTCACCAGTAGTGCAGATTTCTTGACAAACATCCTTCAGGTCTTCACGCGCAGAAGACAGAGAGGTTACTCCATCAGTTGCTGTGAAACCTATGAGTTTCCTGATCAGATTTTCAGTGATAACAATCTTCTTACCCAGCACAGAAGAATGAACGAACTTTGGAGTAGCGAATGCATGGATCCAAAACTCCTTCACTAACTTTGGATACACAGGACCCATCAGCCTATCAAAGTAACCGTCCCAGCCTTGTGCTTTGATTGAAGGAACCAGATCAAACCCATTTTCAGCAAGGTCTTCCAAATCCACGAAACTTTCACATAACACTTCTAGAGAATCAACAGGAGTCAGGAGAGTGCGTACTGGTTCAATGATAGTGGTAGAATCTTTGGTAGTAACTGCTTTTGATGTAGATGCCATTGTTGATGATGAAGAAGGAGATGACGGTTTCTGGGTTCTTTTAGGGTTTGAGAAGAGAGAGAACAACAGACAAAAGCGCATATGTGTTGAGAATGTGAAAAGTGTGAATGTGTTGTGAGAGTGGTTTATATAGGAAAATAAAACACGCATGGGAAACACAACAGACATACATAGGACACATACGCACGTTTGCATTTAATGAAAAGTAATCATTTTTAATTATGATATGACATTTGGGGGAAAATCAAGACAGATTGAGATTTTCAAAGCAATACCTTAAACGTCATAGTCAGTAGGTGTACTCCATCTTTTCAGATTCTGAGTGACACGTGTTTGCTTTGCATGTGATTCTGTAACTCTTAAGAAATGAAACGTTTTCAACTTTCAGATCCTCTGAGATGGTCAGTACAGAGTTTCACACAAAAATAAATCACAGATAAATTAAACAAGCAAAACAGATGAAATACTTCAGAGTGTTAAACACTTAGCATCTGAGAAGTAGACTCTGAGAAATATTACTCTGGACAAAAATCCATACAAATATTTTTCAGAATAAACTTAAACCTATCTTCAGCAAGGGGTTTTGTGAAAATATCTGCCCATTGATGATCTGTATCAACAAAGGCTAAATTTATTACACCCTTCTGAACATAGTCTCTGATGAAGTGATGTTTAATCTCTATATGTTTAGCCTTAGAGTGTAAAATTGGATTTTTGGATAAACATATAGCTGAAGTATTGTCACAGAAGATAGAAAGATTACTCTCATAGATTTGATAATCTTCTAGTTGACTCTTCATCCAGAGCATCTGAGTGGAACACCCAGCAGCAGCAATGTATTCTGCCTCTGTGGTTGATAGTGCAATTGTTGGTTGCTTCTTGCTGTACCATGAGATCAGATGACTTCCAAGAAACTGACAGCTTCCAGAAGTACTTTTGCGCTCAACTCTATCTCCAGCATAGTCAGCATCACAGAATCCAACTAGTGAATATTTGTCAGATCTTCTGTAACACAAACCAACATTAGCAGTACCTTTCAGATACCTTAGAATCCTCTTAACAGCAGTTAAGTGTGATTCTCTAGGATCTGATTGGAATCTAGCACATAAACAAACACTAAACAGAATGTCTGGTCTAGAAGCAGTCAAATAAAGAAGAGATCCTATCATACCTCTGTAGAGTTTCTGATCTACCTTCTTACTTACCTCTTCCTTACCTAGAGTGCTTGTAGGATGCATTGGAGTCTTTGCCATTTTGCTATCCAGCATGTTAAACTTCTTCAGAAGCTCTTTAACATACTTCGTCTGATGTATGTAGGTGCACTCTGGAGTCTGATTTACTTGGATTCCCAGAAAGAATTTCAGTTCTCCCATCATGCTCATCTCAAATTCTTCCTGCATACATTTAGCAAACTCCTTTCCAAGCATAATATTTGTTGATCCAAAAATAATATCATCTACATAAATTTGACAAATCAACAAATCTTTCTTAATGGTTTTACAAAATAGTGTGGTATCCACTTTTCCTCTGATGAAATCCTTCTTCAGAAGAAAATTACTCAACCTCTCATACCAAGCTCTGGGAGCTTGTTTTAGTCCATAAAGAGATTTTTTTAGTTTGTAAACATGATCTGGAAAATTTTCATTTTCAAAACCAGGAGGTTGGTGGACATACACTTCCTCTTCTATAATTCCATTAAGAAAAGCACTTTTAACATCCATCTGATAAAGAGTGATGTTATGTTGTGCAGCAAATGAAATAAGCAAGCGTATAGACTCTAACCTTGCAACAGGAGCATATGTTTCTGTGTAGTCTATGCCTTCTTGTTGACTGTAGCCTTGAGCAACCAGTCTTGCTTTGTTCCTTTCAACTTCTCCTTTTTCATTCAGTTTATTTCTGAAAACCCATTTTGTTCCAATAACATTGAAACCTTTAGGTCTTGGAACCAGATCCCAGACTTCATTCCTTGTGAATTGATTCAGCTCCTCTTGCATAGCTAAAATCCATTCATTATCTTCCAGAGCCTCATCAACAGATGAAGGTTCTATAATTGACACTAAGCCACAGAAGGAAGATTCAGAAGTTCTGAGAAATGCTCTTGTCCTTATTGGATCATCTTTCTTTCCAATTATCACATCCTCTGGATGAGAAGCTTTCATTCTGGAAGAAGATCCTCTGACTGTTGGTCTTTCAGAAATATGCAGATTGTCAAGTTGGGAAGTTAAAGGTGTAGCATCTGGATTTTCTTCAGAGTCTTTGTCTTTAGTCTTGTTTGCCTCTGAGCCTTTAGAGTCTGTGAGAATAACTTCTCTATCTGCAAAACTTTCAACTTGCTTTGGCTTTTCAGAGCCAAGCTTATCATTAAATCTAACATGAATAGATTCTTCCACAATCTGTGTTTCAGTATTGAATACTCTGTAGCCTTTAGAGCGTTCAGAATAACCAAGCATGAAACACTTCTGTGCTTTGGAATCAAACTTGTTTAGATGATCTTTAGTGTTAAGCATATAACAAATACATCCAAATGGATGAAAATAAGCAATGTTGGGCTTTCTGTTTCTCCACAATTCATAGGGAGTCTTTTCCAGAAGAGGTCTTACAGACACTCTGTTCTGAATATAACATGCTGTATTTATTGCTTCTGCCCAAAAATGTTTTGCCAGATTTGTCTCGTTGATCATGGTTCTGGCCATTTCTTGCAATGTTCTATTTTTCCTCTCTACAACTCCATTTTGTTGTGGAGTTCTAGGACAGGAGAAATCATGTGCAATTCCCTTTTCAGAAAAATATTTTTCAAAATATTTGTTTTCAAATTCGCCACCATGATCACTTCTGACTTTAATAATTTTGCATTCTTTTTCAGTCTGGACTTGATTGCAGAAGTCAATGAACACAGAATGAGACTCATCCTTGTGTTTTAGAAACTTTACCCATGTCCATCTGCTGTAGTCATCTACAATGACTAACCCATACTTCTTGCCTCTGATGGATGCAGTTTTCACTGGTCCAAACAGATCAATGTGAAGTAATTCCAATGGTCTAGAGGTGGAAACAACATTTTTTGGTTTAAAATGGGATTTTGAAAATTTACCCTTTTGGCATGCGCCACACAGAGCATCTGAATTGAACTTCAGATTAGGGAGTCCTCTGACCAGATTGAGTTTATTAATCTGAGATATACGTCTCATATTAATATGTCCCAATCTTCTATGCCAGACCCATTGCTCATCATTCACAGATAAAAGGCATTTTACATTTTGAACTTTAAGTTCTGAAAGGTTAATTTTGTAAATGTTGTTTTTCCTCTTTCCACTGAATAAGGTTGAGCCATTCTTTTGACAAACAGCTTTGCAACATTTTTGATTAAAGATGATATCATAACCATTGTCACTTAATTGACTTATGGACAATAGATTATGTTTCAATCCTTCAACTAACAGAACATTAGAAATAGAGGGTAGGTTACCATTACCTATCGTACCAGAGCCAAAGATCTTGCCCCTCTGGTTCCCTCCAAATTTCACGTCTCCTCCAGATCTAAGTTCCAGGCTTTGGAACATAGACCTTTCGCCCGTCATATGTCGTGAGCATCCAGAGTCCAGGTACCATGATTGGTGTCTGGATTTTGCTGCTAAGGATATCTGCAACAGGTATTATTTTGCTTTTAGGTACCCAGATCTTTTTGGGTCCTTTGGGGTTAGATGTTCTGCGGTTTTGCCTAAACTTCTGTTTTTCAACATAGTGTTTATTCTGGCTAACCCTTGGCTTAAACACATAAGTACTCTTTTCAGAGCTTGTATGTTTAATATCATTCAGATGACCAAACTTGAAATGAGAATACAGAGGAGTCTTCTTGATGAAGAGTTTATCAACAGACTTTGGATTGCTTCCAGAGGAGGATTCACATCCAATGCCTCTTCTGTTGTTCCCACTAACACCATAGATCATAGAAGCCATTTTGCTTCTGTCTATGCTTTTAGTGAGAAATCTTCTAAAACTGGAGTCATATTTTTCTAAAATATTTTCACTAGACTCTGTTTCAGTATCAGATTCTTGTTGAGTTGTTTCTAAATCATTTTTGAGTTTTAAATTTATTTCTTTCTGCTCAACAAGTTCTGTTCTCAGAAGATTAATCTCAGATTCAAGATTGCTTTTCAGCTTCTTGTGTTTGAGTTTAATCTTGCTGTAGCTTTCCATCATGTCAGATAAACTTTCAACAAGTTCAGCTCTGGAGAGTTCAGAAAATACCTCTTCAGAGTCAGAGTCTGATTCTGACTCAGATTCAGATGATGACGTTCCTTCATCTTGATCATCTGTGTTGGCCATTAGCGCAACATTTGCACATTCTTCCTCAGATTCAGAAGATGATTCAGATTCATCTGAGTCATCCCATGTAGCCATCAAAACCTTTTTCTTTTTGTCAAACTTCCTTTTGGGTTTTTCCTTTTGAAGTTTGGGACATTCACTCTTGTAGTGTCCAGGTTCTTTACATTCAAAACAAGTGATCTCTTTCTTGCCAGATCTTCTGTGTCCAGAAGATTCTTTCTTTTGATCAGATCTTCTGAAGTTGTTGAACTTCTTCCCTTTGTGCTTCCAGAGTTTGTTGATCCTTCTGGACAGCATTGATAGTTCATCTTCTTCTTCAGAAGAAGATTCCTCAGAGCTTTCTTCATTAACCTGCAAGGCTTTAACAGATTTGTTAGATTTAAAAGCTAAGGATTTACCTTTATCTTTCTTCTGGGGTTCATCTTCCTCCAGCTCAATCTCATGACTTCTCAAAGAACTGATGAGTTCTTCTAATGAGATTTTGTTCAGATCCTTGGCCAGCTTCAATGCAGTCACCATAGGTCTCCATTTGGTAGGAAGACTTCTGATGATCTTCTTGACATGATCAGATGTTGAGTAGCCCTTGTCCAGAACTTTCAACCCAGCTGTTAGAATCTGAAATCTGGAAAACATAGTCTCAATGTTCTCAGATTCTTCCATTTTGAACGCTTCATACTTCTGTATCAGCGCCAGAGCCTTTGTTTCTTTCACCTGAGAATTTCCCTCATGAGTCATTTTGAGAGACTCAAACATATCATGAGCAGTTTCTCTGTTGGTAATTTTCTCATACTCTGTATGCGAGATTGCATTCAGAAGTATGGTTCTGGCTTTGTGATGATTCTTGAATTCTTTCTTCTGTTCCTCAGTCATTGATTTTCTATCAATCTTTTTGCCATCCTTAGTAGGATGTTCATACCCATCAATGACTAAATCCCAGAGATCAGCATCATACCCCAAGAAAAAACTTTCAAGTCTATCCTTCCAATAATCAAATTTTTCTCCATCAAACATTGGAGGTTTGGTGCTGATTCTGTCTCCTTCATATTTGTTGCTTGATGTAGGAATATCACCCATATTAGCAACCAAATAAATAACAGAGTATTTTTCTCACTGGATCTTTATCTGTCACGGTTAAGCGAATGCACACTCAGAACCGGAGCTCTGATGCCAACTGAAGGTGAGAAAATACTTAGAAGGGGGGGTTGAATAAGTATGACAGAAAATAATCAAAGATAAAAACACAAGTATTTTTATCCTGGTTCGTTGAACTCAACTACTCCAGTCCACCCTTTTCAAGAGTGATTTGCCTTTCTCAACAAGGACTTAATCCACTATTCAAATCAACTGATTACAAATAGCACACCTAAGAACAACTGTTCTTAGTCTTCTTAAGAGCTACTGATCTAACCTAGATCCTCTTAAGGAAAACTTTCTTTACAAATTAATGTAATACAATGAAAGAGTAAGAATTGCTTCTATGAAAGCTATAAACACAACTGTGTTATTTCTCTAAGTTTAGAACAATGTATGAGCAGTGAAGAATATGAAAGCTTTTAGCGTGAGAGAGTTCTTGTCAATATTGTTGTAATTCAGCACTTGAAGAATGAGCTATGATGTCCTTTATATAGCCACTTGAATATTGGAGAGAATATTTTACCGTTAGAGAAAATATTTCCAATATCAAAATAGTACTGTCCTTTGTACTATTACAGCAGAGAGACGGCGCACAAATAGTGGGTGTAGCAATTGTCTGCTGAGCTGTGATTATACCATATAAGGAATGTACCAGAGGAATAATATTCTTGCAGAGAATTTTGTCTATCCCAATTAAGGAAAGATTTGCTGGCATATTCCAACGGATATATTAAAATATTCTTCTTCAAATAATTCAGATCAACAATCAATATCAGAGTCTTCAGTCTTCAGAACCTTCTGGAAACTTCAGAGCCTAATATGTTCTTCAGATGTTGATGAATCAGAGTCTGGTGCAGCTGTGTGCTTGAAGCGTAACATGCTCTTTAGATCAGAGTCTTCTCTCATTCAGAGTCTCTTCACTCAGAGTCTTCTCTTATTCAGATTCTTGATAATACATGCAGCGTGTTGTATCTTCAGAATCTTGATAACTAAGCTCTTATACTTCAGATTCTTCTAATCTTCAGATGCTCTTGAGCCATTCAGAATTCATTGTTCACATCAAATTTGCTCTTTAAGATTAAAATCTTTTGTGCCTGTAGAAAACAGTTTAGAACAAATTTAGAGAGTATAATTCTTGTATACAAATTATCATTAATGTTATCATCAAAACATAGAGATATTACTAAGACACAATCTGTGCTCTTACAGTTGCTGTTGACGTGGTTGTTGCTGAGGCTGTACTGCCAGGATGGCAATACTAGTTACTTGTGGTTGTTGTTGATAGTACGGTTGTGGGCGATACTGATTCTGATTCTGGTTCCAATTTTGATTCTTAAAACCCGATATTGCGTTTGTCTCATTCTCCTTTCTTTTAATACCGAAGTTCTTTCTTCCACCTCCAGATGAGGTCCCTTCTCCTGCTTGTATTTTACCCAATTTAATCCCATTTTCTACTCTCTCGCCTGTAATGATCAGGTCTGAGAAACTTCCAGACATGTTGCTTATCAATTTCTCATAATACACACCAGGTAGTGTAGCTACAAACAAGTCGATGAGTTCTCTCTCCACCATTGGAGGTTGAACCCTCGCAGCCAACTCGCGCCACCTCTGGGCATACACCTTAAATCCTTCGTTGTTCCTTTGTGATAGATTTTGTAACTGTACACGATTCGGTGCTAGGTCACTGTTATACTGGTAGTGTTTGACAAAAGCCTCTGCCAAATCCTTCCAACTTCTGATGTGGACCGGCTCCAATCCCATATACCATTCTAAAGATGGTCCTGACAAGCTATCTTGGAAGAAGTGCATCAGCAACTTCTCATCATCGGAGTATGCAGACATCCTTCGGAAATAGGATCGAAGATGCACCCTTGGAAATGTTGTTCCTTTGTATTTATCGAAATCTGGCACTTTGAACTTTGGAGGAATCCTAAGTCTCGGAATCAATCCCAGATTGGACATGTCAAGACCCATAGTATTCTGGCCTTCAAGAATGCTCCTCATCTTTTCTTCGATTGCATCGAACCTTCTATTAGCGTCAGATCGCAACCCTGCCCCAAGGTCTCCCATGGAGAAGACGTCATCTTGCTCATCTTGGTTCCACTGAGGACCATTGTTAACAGGCACGAAGCCCGCCGCAATCGGGATGGGAATTCCATCTTGGTTCTCTCCACCCGGAAGATTGACTACGGTTGGACCACCATTGGCTTGCGAAGTGCTACCATTAACCAGAGGAGGAACAACAGTAGTTCCTCCATGCAGAACTCCACTTCCATCCACTCGAGCTATTAGTGGTTGAACCAGCGTTCTCAATTGTTCCTGCCCATTGGCTACCCCTTGCATTGTTTCCATGAATTACGCCATCTTTTCCCTAAACTCCTGCAGATCTTGTTCCACTTGATCCATGACTCTTCGTTGGTTTCCTCTTGTTTTTGTAGGAATGTTGAGAAGTTAGCTTGCTCTTTCTCTTTCTTTCCTTCTGAAATGGCAAGCGGTATGAGGTCGGGTTTCAGGGAATGCAAACATGATGCGTGGGTATATGCAATGCTCGAATGATGTTCAAGGGACTTTCAAGATTTATGATTATCAATGGTGTTATGGAACTATAAATGAGTAGTAAAGAATGCACAATTTAAGCCAAAAAGAAAACTTTCATTAATTTTGAGGGAAGATTCGATACAACTGATTGTTCATTAAGCTGCACAAAAAAAAACTCATGTTACAAGAAAATACTGAATGAACTAAAAATCTTTCTTTCGGAGACGTTCTTCAAGCTTTTTTGTCTCGGACATGAATCTTCTAACCATTTGGTTGCAGAGCCGGATAAAGTGGTGGATGGAAGGAGGAATATCATTTCCTTCCAAGTCTCGAATTGCGCTTTCCAACCTCCATGGGATATCACGGATCATAAGGTTGCAATGCTCCACTAGGTTGTTATACCTAGCGCGACACATGTCTAGGGTCGGCTGGTAATAACGAAGAGAATCCTCATATGTATCCAAAAGTTCGTTGAGCTGAGCTTCCTTCTGCAACCATAGTGAACTATTCCTTTGCAGGGCCTCGAAACGGTCTTTCCACAAGGTGGCTGTTTCCTGAGCGGTCTTCAATTCTGAGCATTTGTTGTGCCATACATCAGAGGTGACATATGAAGCTCTCAATGCTTCTTCTTTGAGTTGTCGCTCGCTTTCGGCTAGAATTAAGGCACCCCTCAACTCCTTTTCAAGGACATCAATATCGGCCTCAAGTTCCTCCCTTGTCTTCTTTTTTTCAGCAGAGGCTATCTCGAAGAATCTCCACGCTTTATCACAAGAGGCCTTGGTTTCTTTTAGGCGTTGCCGGAGGGCTTTTACCGATGCATCAACTCCTTCAAAACCTTCTTGATACCTGACCCTCAGATCTGCTTCTAGCTTCAGCTTCTTGCTACTCTCGGCCGCTTGGTCTTGTTCGAACTCCACTTTCCTCTTATATTGGCCATTCTCCACTCTTGCTTGATGAACCTCAGCCTGAAGGTCTTGATTTTCCTTTGTCAACCTCTCTATCACTAGTTTTAGCTTCTCATACTCTTCCATGGATACATGAGTAGGAGCAGGAAGTTCTTCTCTCATGGATGGTTCGGAGGAAAATGGAAGCAACCTTTCGGCCATTCTAGCTTGCAACCATCGGTTGTAGGGCTCCTTAGCCACACAGTTCTTCGCCTTTAACTCTTTCCTCCCCTTCGTATGAACCTTGGCCCATGCTTTAACAATATTCCTGACAAACGCAAGATCGTCTGTTGTGGCTAGCAAAAAGAAACTCTGAACCTTCTCTGCTTCGGGCTCATCTTCCATAGCATAGCCCAACTGACGCAGCGCCATGACAGGGTTGTAGTTGATGCACCCAGCCCTACTGATTAGAGGTACATTACCAAAATTCCCACAACTAAAGATGATCTCCACGTCGTAATACTCATGAGAGTACCAAGCAATATCACCGGCCTCTAGAGACATAATGCATTGAGACCATTTTAGTTTCTTCTTGTTTTCCACAAACGGCCCTTTCTTCGGCAGGTGGGAAGCATACCATTTGAACAGTAGATGAGAACAGCATTGGACCATTCCTGTCTTCTTTTCACTTCTCCAATGAATGGAGTGGTAAACATCAGCGAGGAGGGTAGGGATAGGATTCTTTTGCATGAAGAGAATGATAGCAGTGATGTCTATGAAATTGTCCACATTTGGAAAGAGGACAATCCCATAAATCATTAAAGCAACGACAATGCCAAAACTTTCCCAATCACCATTGGTCTTGTACTGATCGGCTTTATCTAGCAAAAACCTCAAAGATAAGCCTTGAGTACCTCCCTTATTGGTTAGACCATCTTTAACCTCTTCCTCGGTCATACGGAGAGCGAGAGCAATGACAGAAGACTTTGGCTCTTCTTCTAGGCTGGTATAAATAGGTTGATCCTTAATCTTGATATTCAAAAGGTGGGAATATTCTTCAAGAGTAGGAGCCAACTGATAATCTTGAAAGGTGAAGCATCTGAGAGGCGCATCATAAAATTGAGCCATAGCGAACAAAGCCCATGTATCGACCCCAGAATGGAGAAGATCAAACAATTTCCCATATTTCCCTTGAAAGTTAATTTTGATAGCTTTTGGCACATCAATCAAAAGATCTTGGATTGGTCCCAACTTCGGTTCTCTGAACTTCAAGGAATTTGTACTTCTTTTCCTTTGGTCATTCATCTTGTTCTTCAATACCTATGATAATCACAGTCTCTTAAGTCCCTTGATATGCAACAATGCTATGAAATGCAATGCTTTATGGATGCATATGAGAATGGAAACACATGGATTAAAGTCACAGATCCTGCAGGGTATTGTAACAAAATATCTCTCACCACGGGTGGGCAATCTATTGGTTTATAGGAGGGCATCCCAAAAGGCTTTTAAACAAAGTCCCATGCACTAACCCTCAAAAGTTTTCCATCATAACGACTACTCGTAAGACGTAATCCCTTCAAAAGGATGAACACAGAGTTATGTTTTAGTAACCTTTTGGAATAAGGTTCTACAAGAGGTCCTCAGAATCACGGAATCCCACGTCGAAAATAAAACGCCGTTACGACTACACGGAGGACATAATCTTTCCAACAGGGTCTCATCTGAGCGGTGGAATTCGATCCAACTCAACGAGTCCTACGTCTCGCAAATCAGAAAGAAACCACCTCCTAATCTTAGTGTGTACTCGAAAGCTCGGGTAAAAAGCTTTATCCTCACAAACCATCCCAATAAACCCAACAGGTTAGAAAGAAACACAATAATAAAATAAAATAAAACACAAAAGCAAATAAAGCACAAATGCAACAAACAAACTAGGTTTGGCTTGCTAGGAATCCCAGCAGAGTCGCCAACTGTTGCTACTCGAAAAATACGCGCAACGACGGGGAAGGCGAAAAGGAAAAGGACAGAAGAGTCGCCACCGAATTTTATTTATCCCATGAGGGGAAAGGAAAATATCGAGAAAACCTCAAGAGAAGAACAGATAAGATGGTCTCGCGACCAAGAACGGGTTCGGAAGCCGGTTATACGAGGGGAAGGTATTAGCACCCCTCGCATCCATCGTACTCGATGGGAACCATTTGTTTGTCGAATGTGTAAATTCATTTGCTTAAATATTATGTTATAAAAGTGTTCCACGGGACAGTGAAAAAGGATTTAGAAATGGGGAAAGGACGTAACAGGGAAGAAGAGAGAAAGGACGAACTCGGTAGGACTCCGCGGTCCTAGGCCTACGTATTCTCGATAGACATGAGAAAATCAGAGTCGACGTAGTTCGGGGAACTACAGATATAAGGGGGAATGTGCTCGACAAGGATTGTGGCCCTCGTGCCTACGTATCTTTATTTGAAAAAGTAAAGAATCAGAGCAGCCGTAGTTCAGCCTACGATTTGTTGATGTTTTTTATGGATGATGCTATCGTATGCATTCTAGCAGTTAGGTGTATTGCTGCTCGCTCGTTGGAGACTTAGGCATTACCTGTTTGCGGTAGAACGGACGTATCATATCCTTTTCGAAAGATAAGTTTTCGCCATGCGAGGCAAGATGTCACATTTAATTTGTTGAATTGTTTCTTTTAAAGGGGCGAGATATGTCCTCGGATAGTACCCAATTCTTTATCTCAAAGTTTTTGTTATGAAATGGTGTGGCAAACATAGCGTCTTCGTATTGAAAGGCAAGTATCAAAACCACACACACTACAGTGAGCGTCTCGACACTCGGAGAGGAATAAGTCTACACTTAATCCTTTCTCTTTAGTTCAATACAAAGAGAACTTCATTCTCTTATTAAAGTGTTTCTTGGTTTTGAATGGTAAGTGCTTTTGTGACAGAGAACTCTACGGTAAACGTCAGCACTCGGGATAGGAGAAGGCCTACGCCTAACCACTCCACGACCATTCAAATTTTTGTTATGAAAAGAGTTTGAAAATGCACTCGGTGCGGAACCGAGGTTTTAGGTGTGAAAGGGTGCGAAAGGAAATTGTAGAGGGAGATAGGTGGCGGATAAAGTCACGTCTTCGTATTGAAAGACGAGTATCGAGACCACCCACACTACAGTGAATATCCCAACACTCGGAGAGGAAGAAGTCTACACTCAATCCTCTCTCTTTAGTCCAATACAAAGAGAATCGATTTATTTATTGTAGGTGTTTTGAAAATGCGCTCGGTACGAGACCGAGGGTTTTTTAGGGGAAAAAGGTATGGATGAAAACATCTTTGTATTGAAAGACGAGTGTCAAAACCACCCACACTACAGTGAGCATCTCAGCACTCGGAGAGGAAGAAGTCTACACTTAATCCTCTCTCCTTAGTTCAATACAAAGTGAACTTTATCCTTTTGTTAAATATGGTGAGTTGGTTTAACCATTATTTGAGAAAATCCGCTTGACGTTGGGTCAAGGGTTTAATTGCTTAAAAGGCTTGAGGTGAAGCGAACAAGGTCAATGGCGACGCACGAGGCAATCGACTTACAAGGTCAAAAATGGCTCGATGAGAATCGAGAGTTTGCTTTTGAAAATGTTTTTTTGGAATTAAAAGACACCAAGGACAATAGCAACATTCCTACTAAAATCATACAACATATGGGATTAGTCGGCTAAAAAAAAATCGGGACATGCCAATAAAAACGGCGAACTCTTTGAGAAAATTTTTTTTGAGGTTTTTTTTTGTTGAAGATATTTGAAGTCATAACAAACTGCACAAAGCCAGAAATTTCTCATTTTTTTGCAAATTTTGAAGCCATGAGTCGACCATAGGGTCAGCGCATGACTTTAAGCCTTTTCCCACGGCTCGGCGTATAAACACCATGCGTCGACCATACACTCGGCGCACACCATTTTGGTAGACTGACGGGTAAGCGCCCTCCGACCCATGCGTCGACGCATACTGTAAGTTTTTTCAATTTGTCTAAAAATGCAGGCTATGCGTCGACGCATAGACCTGCTATGGTCGACCGTTAGCCTGTTAAAACAACCAAAATCCTCACTTTTTCTATGTTTTCTTTCGTTTTCGTAGTTTCTTGATAATGATTTCTTGGTCCCTTATGGGACCTTACATGATATATACAGTTCAAAAATGCATAAAAGGGTAAACAAAATGAATATAAGAGCAAAGAAATAAAGAGAGAAAAGTTTGAGAAAATGGATACCCAAGAGTTTCTTCTTCTTGCAAGTCCTCCTTGGTTTTGGATGAATGTGCTCCACTCCTCACTCTATGTTGTGAAGGCTCTTGCTCTTTAGTGGTTCTCTTGGTTCTATATCACTCTCTTTTTCTGGTTTGCAAAGCTTCCTATTTTTCTGTGTTTTAGGATTTTGTTAGTTCTCTCTATTTTCTGGTTTTGCAAATGTGTGTAGAATGGATCTTGAATGAATGAAGAGTGATCCCTTTTTATTTACAGCCCCCCTCCTCTTATCTCAGCTCCTCTAGGATTTTCTCTTCCCCCCAAATATCAGATTTTTTGATGGGGCAATGTCTCTTACCACCTTTCCTTATGTCACTCTCTTTCTTTCCATTTCCATGCAAGGTGCTATGCTGTATTTTTACTGCACTACTCTATGCTGTTTTTCTGCAGCACCTTGTGCCTTGCACCCATTTTGTTGGCTTGTGCTTGGACAGCTCTTGGTCAATGCTACTACTCTTTTGACAGCATTTTGAAAATTCTGATGTGTAGAAGCATTGTCACATGTTATGCCTTTGGTCTTGTGACATGTAGATTTTGTGACATGAGGAAATTTGTCACCTTTGCATGGGGCTATTTTGCTTATGACTAACATGCATAATCTTGGTCCTAAAACATTCCAATGTTGATTTAATCCTTGCATGTTTCTTGGATGTTTGTAAGCATAATGTAGACTTGGTGTGGCATTACCATAACATGAATTTGACTAGAGACTTGAATGAAGTATTAGAAATAAATTAATTTCTAAACATTACTTAGAGTTGAAAATCTTGCAACAAATGACATTCTTGTAATGTCACAAAACTTCTCTTTATAATATTCTCGCCTTTAATCTTGAATTCATGATGGATTTCCTTTATGTCATTGAATTTGAAGAAATGAGTCGAGTCTTGAAAGAGGGCAAATTTTGGGGTGCAACGAAGATTACCAACCAAAAGTTAGAATGAAATAGAGAATACCAACCAAAGATTTGTATCAAATAGAGGAAACCAACCAAAAGTTAGGATTCTAGAAAAATTACCAACTAAAAGTTAGGATAAAATAGAAGATACTAACCAAAACTTGGAACAAAAACCCCACAACATACCAACCAAAAGTTGGGATAAAAACAAGGATTCCAACCAAACATTGGAATAAAACAAAGAACACAAACCAAAACTTGGGATGAAACCAAGACTAACAACCAAAAGATAGAATGAATCCAAGGATATCAACCAAAAGTTGGAATAAAACCAAGGTTACCAACTAAAAGTTTTGATGAACCAAGATTACCTACCAAAAGCTGGAATGAAACCAAGGATACCAACCAAATGTTGGAATAAGAAAAATATTACCAACCAAAATTTGGAATGAAACCGAGGATACAACAAAAACATAGAAAATAACCAAGGATACCAACCAAAAGATGTGACGAAACAAAGGATACCAACCAAAGATGAGTTGAAACTAAGATTACTAACCAAAAGTTGGAATGAAACCCGGGATACCAACCCAAAGATAGAATAAAACCAAGGATACCAACCAAAAGTCGGAATAAAACCAAGATTACAAACCAAAAGATGGAATGAAACCAAGGATACCATCCAAAAGTTAGAATAAAACCAAGAAAACTAACAAAAAGTTGGGATGGAACTAATATTCCCAACCAAAAGTTTGAACGAAACAGAGGATAACAACCAAATATTGGAATTAAAAAAAATTACCACCAAAGTTGGAATAAAACCAAGATTACCAACCAGATGTTGGAATGAAACCAAGGATACCAATAAAAATTTGGAATAAAACCATAGATACCAACCAAAAGTTGGGATGAAACAGAGGATACCAACCAAACGTTGAAATAAAACCAAAGATATCAACTAAATATTGGGACGAAGCAAAGATTACCAACCAAAAGCTTGACTGAAATAGAGGATACCAACCAAAAGATTGAATGAAATAGAGGATACCAACCAAAAGTTAGAATAAAACCAAGGATACGAACAAAAAGTTGGGATGAAACCAAAGACACCAACCAATAGTTGGGATGAAACCTAGTGTACCAACCAAAATTAGGAATAAAACCAAGATTACCAACCAAAAGATGGAATAAAACCAAGGATACCAACCAAAACATGGAATAAAACCAAGGGTACCAACCAAAAGATGGAATAAAACCAAGAGATGAAACCAATATTAACAACCAAAGGATGTAATGGAACCATGGATATCAACCAAAGTTGGAATCAAACCAAGGTTACCAACCGAAAGATGGAAACAAAGAATACCAACCAAAAGCTGGAATAAAATCAAGAACACCAACCTAAAGTTGAGATGAAACCAATATTACCAACCAAAAGTTTGAACGAAATAGAGGATAGCAACCAAAAGATGGAATAAAACCAAGGATACCAACCAAAAGTTGGAATAAAACCAAGATTACCAACCAAAAATTGGAATGAAACCAAGATTACCAACCAAAAGTTGGAATGAAACCAAGGATACCAAAGAAAATTTGGAATAAAACCAGAGATACCCACCAAAAGTTGGGATGAAACAGAGGATACCAACCAAAATTTGAAATAAAACCAAGGATATAAATCAAAAGTTTCGGACGAAGCCAAGATTACCAACCAAAATTTTGACTTAAACAGAGGATACCAACCAAAAGGTTGAATGAAATAGAGGATACCAACCAAAAGTTAGAATATAACCAAGGATACCAACCAAAAGCTGCGATGAAACCAAGGATACCAACCCAAAAGATGGGGTAAAACCTAGTGTACCAACCAAAAGACGGAATAAAACCAAGATTACCAACCAAAAGATGGAATGAAACCAATGATACGAACCAAAAGTGGGAATAAAACAAAGGGCACCAACCAAAAGTTGGGATGAAACAGAGGATACCAACCAAAAGTTGGAATAAAACCAAGGATACCAACCAAAAATGGGACAAAGCCGAGATTACCAACCAAAAGTTGGAATGAAACAGAGGATACCAACCAAAAGTTGGGACGAAGCCAGGATTACCAACCAAAAGTTGGATGAAACAGAGGATACCAACTAAAAGTTGGAATGAAATAGAGGATACCAACCAAAAGATAGAATAAAATAGAATATACCAACCAAAACGTGGAATAAAAACCCCACAAGATACCAACCAAAAGATTAAAAAAAAACCAAGAATACAAACCAAAAGTTGGGATGAAACCAAGATTAACAACCAAAAGATTGAATGAAACCAACGATACCAACTAAAAGTTAGAATAAAACCAAGGATACCAACCAAAAGATGGGATGAAACCAAGGATTCCAACCCAAAAGTTAGGATGAAACCAAGTGTACCAACCAAAAGTCGGAATAAAACCAAGATTACCAACCAAAAGTTAGAATGAAACCAAGGATACCAACTAAAATATGGAATAAAACCAAGGATAACCAAAAGTTGGGATGAAACAGAGGATACCAACCAAAAGATGAAATAAAACCAAGGATACCAACCAAAAGCTGGGACAAAGCCAAGATTACCATCCAAAAGTTGGAATGAAACAGAGGATACCAACAAAAAGTTTGAATGATATAGAGGATACCAACCAATAGTTGGAATAAAACCAAGATTACCAACCGAAAGTTGGAATGAAACCATGGATACCAACCCAAAGTTAGAATAAAACCAAGGATACAAACAAAATGTAGAGATGAAACCAATATTACCAATCAAAAGTTGGAACGAAACACAAGACATCCACCAAAAGTTGGAATAAAATAGAGGATACCTATCAAAACTTGGAATAAAACAAAGACTAACAACTTAAAGTTGGAATGAAACCAAGGATACTGACAAAAATTTGGAATAAAACCATGAATACCAACCAAAAGTTAGGATAAAACAAAGAATATCAACCAAAAGTTAGAAGAAAACCAATGATACCAACCAAAAGTTGGTATGGAACAAAGATTACCAACCAATAGTTGGAATAAAACCAAGTCTACTAACCAAAGGATGGGGACGAAGCTAAGATTACCAACCAAAATTTGAAATGAAACAGAGGATACCAACCAAAAGTTCGAATGAAACAGAGGATACCAACCAAAAATTGGAAAGAAACCAAGGATACCAACTAAAAGTTGGAATGAAACAGAGATACCAACAAAAATTTGAATGAAATAGAGAATACCAACCAAAAGTTGGAATAAAACCAAGATTACCAACCAAAAGATGAAAACCAAGAATACCAACCAAAAGTTGGAATAAAACCAAGGACACCAACCAAAAGTTGAGATGAAACCAATATTACCAACCAAAAGTTTGAACGAAATAGAGGATAGAAACCAAAATTTGGAATAAAACCAAGCATGTCACCCAAAAGTTGGAATGAAACTAAGGATACCAATAAAAATTTGGAATAAAACCAGAGATACCAACCAAACATTAGGATGAAACAGAGGATACCAACCAAAAGTCAAAATAAAGCCAAGGATATCACCCAAAAGTTTGGGACGAAGCCAAGATTACCAACCAAAAGTTTGACTGAAACAGAGGATACCAACCAAAAGGTTGAATGAAATAAAGGATACCAACAAAAAGTTAGAATAAAACAAATTATACAAACTAAAAGTTGGGATGAAACCAAGGATACCAACCAAAAGATGGAATGAAACCAAGGATACCAACCAAAAGTTTGAATAAAACCAAGGGCACCAACCAAAAGTTGGGATGAAACCAATATTACCAACCAAAAGTTTGAACGAAACAGAGGATAACAACCAAAAGCTGGAATAAAATCAAGGATACCAACCAAAAGTTTGAATAAATCTAAGATTACCAACCAAAAGTTTGAATGAAACCAACCAAAAGATGGAATAAAAACTAGGATACCAACCAAAAGTTGGAATAAAACCAAGGATTACCAACCAAAAGTTGGGACAAAGCCAAGATTACCAACCAAATGTTGGAATGAAATAGAGGATACAAACTAAAAGTTTGAATGAAATAGAGGTTACCAACCAAAAGTTAGGATTCAAGAAATATTACCAACTAAAAGTTAGGTTATAATAGAAGATACCAATCAATACATAGAGTAAATACCCCACAAGATACCAACCAAAAGTTGGGATAAAAATAAGAATACCATCAAAAAGTTGGAATTAAACTAAGGACACCACCAAAAGTTGAGATGAAACCAATAATACCAACCAAAAGTTTGAACAAAACAGAGGATAACAACCAAATGCTCGAATAAAATCAAGGATACCAACCAAAAGTTTGAATAAATCTAATATTACCAACCAAAAGTTTGAATGAAACCAACAAAAAGATGGAATAAAAACTAGGATACCAACCAAAAGTTGGAATAAAACCAAGGATACCAACCAAAAGTTGGGACGAAGCCAAGATTACCAACCAAATGTTGGAATGAAATAGAGGATACAAACTAAAAGTTTGAATGAAATAGAGGTTACCAACCAAAAGTTAGGATTCAAGAAATATTACCAACTAAAAGTTAGGTTATAATAGAAGATACCAATCAATACATAGAGTAAAAACCCCACAAGATATCAACCAAAAGATGGGATAAAAATAAGAATACCAATAAAAAGTTGGAATTAAACCAAGGACACCACCAAAAGTTTGGATGAAACCATTATTAACAACCAAAAGTTTGAACGAAATAGAGGACAACAACCAAAAGTTGGAATAAAACCAAGGATACCAACTAAAAGTTAGAATCAAACCAAGAGTTTGAATGAAACTAAGGATAGCAACCAAAAGTTGGAATAAAACTAAGATTACCAACAAAAAGTTGGAATGAAACCAAGGATACCAATAAAAATTTGGAACAAAACCATTGATACCAACCAAAAGTTGGGATGAAACGGAGGATACCAACCAAAAGTTGGAATAAAACCAAGGATACCAACCAAAAGTTTAGACGAAGCCAAGATTACCAACCTAAAGTTCGAATAAAATAGAGGATACCAACCAAAAGTTTGAATGAAATAGAGGATACCAATCAAAAGATAGGATTCAAGAAAAATTACCAACTAAAAGTTAGGTTATAACAGAAGATACCAACAAAAACATGGAATAAAAACCCCACAAGATATCAACCAAAAGTTGGTTTAAAAATGTGAATACCAACCAAAAGTTGGAATTAGACCAAGGACACCAACCAAAAGTTGAGATGAAACCAATATTACCAACCAAAAGGTTGAACGAAACAGAGGATAGCAAACAAAAGTTGGAATGAAACCAAGGATACCAACGAAAAGTTAGAATGAAACCAAAGAGAGCAACCAAAAGTTGGAATTAAACTAAGATTACCAACCAAAAGTTAGAATGAAACTAAGGATACCAATAAAAATTTGGAACAAAACCAGAGATACCAACCAAAAGTTGGGATGAAACAGAGGATACCAACCAAAAGTTGGAATAAAACCAAGGATACCAACCAAAAGTTGGGATGAAACCAATATTACCAACCAAAAGTTGGAATGAAACAGAGGATACCAACCAAAAGTTTGAATGATATAGAGGATACCAACCAATAGTTGGAATAAAACCAAGATTACCAACCGAAAGTTGGATTGAAACTAAGGATACCAACCCAAAGTTAGAAGAAAACCAAAGATACAAACAAAATGCCGGGATGAAACCAATATTACCAACCATAAGTTGGAACGAAACACAGGACACCCACTAAAAGTTGGAATAAAATAGAGGATACCTACCAAAACATGGAATAAAACAAAGACTAACATTTTAAAGTTGGAATGAAACCAAGGATACAGACAAAAATTTGAAATGAAACCATGAATACCAACCAAAAGTTAGGATGAAACAAAGATTATGAACCAAAAGTTGGAAGAAAATCAATGATACCAACCAAAAGTTGGTGTGGAACCAAGATTACCAACCAATAGTTGGAATAAAACCAAGTCTACCAACCAAAGGATGGGGACGAAGCTAAGATTACCAACCAAAAGTTGGAATGAAACAGAGGATACCAACCAAAAGTTGGAATGAAACCAAGGATACCAGCTAAAAGGTTATAAAAGAAGATACCAATCAAAACATGGAACAAAAACCTCAGAAGAGCATAGAAACCAAAATTTGAGATGAAACCAATATTACCAACCAAAAGTTTGAACGAAACAGAGGATAACAACCAAAAGTTGGAATAAAACCAAGGATACCAACTAAAAGTTAGAATGAAACCAAGAGTTTGAATGAAACTAAGGATAGCTACCAAAACTTGGAATAAAACTAAGATTACCAACCAAAAGATGGAATGAAACCATGGATACCAATAAAAATTTGGAACAAAACCAGAGATACCAACCAAAAGTTGGGATGAAAAAAAGGATACCAACCAAAAGTTGGAATAAAACCATGGATACCAACCAAAAGTTGGGACGAAGCCAAGATTACCATCCAAAAGTTGGAATCAAACAGAGGATACCAACCAAAAGTTGGGAGGAAGCCAAGATTACACCCAAAAGTTTGAATGAAACAAAGGATACAAACCAAAATTTGGAATGAAATAGAGGATACCAACCAAAAGTTAGGATTCAAGAAAAATTACCAACTAAAGGTTTGGATAAAACAGAATATACCAACCAAACTTGGAATTAAAACCCCACAAGATACCAACCAAAACTTTCAAAAAAACCTAGAATACAAACCAAAAGTTGGGATGAAACCAAGATTAACAACCAAAAGATCAAATGAAACCAACGATACTAACTAAAACTTAGAATAAAACCAAGGATACCAACCAAAAGTTGGGATGAAACCAAGGATACCAACCCAAAAGATAAGATGAAACCAAGTGTCCCAACGAAAAGTCGGAATAAAACTAAGATTAACAACCAAAAGTTGGAATGAAACCAAGGATACCAACTAAAATATGGAATAAAACCAAGGATACCAACCAAAAGTTGGGACGAAGCCAAGATTACCAACCAAAAGATGGAATGAAACAGAGGATACCAATGAAAAGTTTGAATGATATAGAGGATACCAACCAATAGTTGGAATAAAACCAAGATTACCAACCAAAAAATGGAATAAAACCAAGGATACCAACCTAAAGTGAGAATAAAACCAAGGATACAAACAAAATGTCGGGATGAAACCAATATTACCAACCAAAAGTTGGAACGAAACACAGGACGTCCACCAAAAGTTGGAATAAAATAGAGGATACCAACCAAAAGTTGGAATAAAACAAAGAGTAACAACTTAAAGTTGGAATGAAACCAAGGATATTGACAAAAGGTTGGAATAAAACCATGAATACCAATCAAAAGTTAGGATGAAACAAAGAATATCAACTAAAAGTTGGAATAAAACCAATGATACCAACCAAAAGTTGGTATGAAACCAAGATTACCAACCAATAGTTGAAATAAAACCAAGTCTACCAACCAAAAGATGAGACGAAGCCAAGATTACCAATCAAAAGTTGGAATGAAACAGACGATACCAACCAAAAGTTGGAATGAAACAAAGGATACCAACCAAAAGTTCAAATAAAACAGAGGATACTTGCCAATAGTTGGATTAAAACCAAGATTACCAACCAAAAGATGGAAACCAAGGATAACAACCAAAATTTGGAATAAAACCAAGGACACCTACCAAAAGTTTTGATGAAACCAATATTACCAACCAAAAGTTTGAACAAAACAGAGGATAACAACCAAAAGTTGGAATAAAACCAAGCATACCATCCATAAGTTGGTATGAAACCAAGATTACCAACCAATAGTTGGAATAAAACTAAGTCTACCAACCAAAGGAATGGGATGAACCCAAGATTACCCCCCAAAAGTTGGAATGAATTAGAGGATACCAACCATATGTTGGAATGAAACAGAGAATACCAACCAAAAGTTGGAATGAAACCAAGGATACCAGCTAAAAGTTGGAATAAAACCTAGGACACCAACCAAAAGTTGGGATGAAACCAATATTCCCAACCAAAAGTTTAATGAAACAGAGGATAACAACCAAAAGTTTGAATAAAGTCAAGGATACCAACCAAAAGTTAATATATAACTAAGATTACCAACCAAAAGTTGGAATGAAACCAAGGATACCAACTAAAAGATGGCATAAACCCAAGGATACCAACCAAAAGTTGGGATAAAATAGAGGATACCAACCAAAAGTTGGGACGAAGCCAAGATAACCAACCAAAAGTTGGAATGAAATAGAGGATACCAACCAAAAGTTTGAATGAAACAGAGGATACCAACCAATAGTTGGAATAAAACAAAGATTACCAACCGAAAGATGGAATGAAACCAAGGATACAAACAAAATGTTGGAATAAAACCATGAATAACAACCAAAATTTAGGATGAAACAAAAATTACTAACCAAAAGTTTGGATGAAACCATGTGTACAAACCAAAAGTTGGAATAAAACCAATGATACCAACCAAAAGTTGGTATGAAACCAAGAATACCAACCAATAGATGGAATAAAATCAAGTCTGCCAACCAAAAGATGGGACGAAGCCAAGATTACCAACCAAAAGTTGGAATGAAACAGAGGATACCAACCAAAAATTGGAATAAAACCAAGGATACCAACCAAAAGTTGGTACGAAGCCTAGATTACAAACCAAAAGTTGGAATGAAACAGAGGATACCAACCAAAAGTTTGAATGAAATATAAGATACCAACCAAAAGTTAGGATTCAAGAAAGATTGCCATCTAAAAGTTAGGATAAAACGGAAGACACCAAACAAAACTTGGAATAAAAGTCCCACAAGATACCAACAAAAGTTGGGATAAAAACAAGGATACCAACCAAAATTTGGAATAGAACTAAGAATACAAACCAAAAGTTAGGATGAAACCAAGATTAACAACCAAAAGATGGAATGAAACCAAGGATACCCACCAAAAGTTTGAATAAAACCAATGATACCAACCAAAAGTTAGTATGAAACCAAGAATACTAAACATTAGATGGAATAAAACCAAGTATACTAATCAAAAGTTCAGACGAAGCCATGTGTTGCACCCTAAAATTTGCCCAACTTTTCTTTACCTAGCTTATGTTTCATTTCATTCACATTAGCATTATCATTTGCATTTCATTGACATGTATGCAGGAGATCAAGAGGTATGACTACCAACCAAGGGCTACACAAGACCATGAAGCTAGCTAAGAAGGTTAGCCAGATGTCAAGGGTTGATATCCTTGTCAGAGAAAGCAAAAGATCTTCAGAGATAGTGGTTGAAACCAAGAGGGTGTGTCTCCTAACTTGAGAGTTGTGAGAAGTCATCAGATGATTCTGAGGTCATGGAGATGGACTTAAGGTCTTGAGAGAGCTCATGAGAAGTGTTGAAGATCACTTTGAGGCCTAGGCAGGTCATTGTGCAAGAATAAGAAGCCTCAGCCATGATTGGTGCAGTTAGGGTTTGACTGAGTCAACCCTAAGTCAATTGATGATTTAAAGAAGGTTGAGACCTAATCCAAGAGCCATGTGATCATAGATTGATGCATTGAGATGCTATGAGGATGATTCCAAGGTCAACTCATCATGATTGAAGAGTTTGAGAAGTTTCAGGCTAGGGTTTCTAAGGCTTGACAGTGTAAAATCCCCTAGTTCGACCCCTATCTTCAAGACAATTTAGCTCAATATGTGATTGTCATCTCATCTTTCCCCAACATGATTGTTGTAGAGCATTATCTTAGCTTTAATTTGAGTGCTAGAAGTCCTTGTTAGGATTTGTAGAACTCAAGTTATGGCTTTGGCAAGTTACAAGTCATCTGAGAAATGTGAATTTGGAGCTTGAAAGTTACCCAACTTGCATGAAACTTTTGCCCTAGAAGGATCATTCCTATGAACTTTTGGTCAACATGAATGTTGTTCCTTATTCTCTTAGCTTTCTAGAGAGTACTAGAAGTCCTTGATAAGATTTGTTGAACTCAAGTTATGGCTTTGACAAGTCAAGGGTATTTTGGGTATTTGGGCATTACAGGCCATTTTGAATCATGAGTCCATTACACCATCTTGCAAGCCTCAAATGGATTTTTTTTCAACATGAAAGTTGTTCAAAATGATTTTTTTAGCTTGTCTAAACATCAAGTGTTCATTGATATGGATTATATCAAGCATTGGTGGAAGAAAGGCCATATAAAAGTCATTTTAATGAATTAAAATGAGAAAATTCAAAATAATTGAGATTAACATGTTTTTAAGTCGAATTTGTAGTCAATTTGAATGGAATTGGTATTATAAATAGATTGGCATTGTCACAACTTTGATTTGAGTTACTTAACATAGCCATTTGGATGATTGCTTCACAAGTAAGAAACATACCCTATACACTCCATATGTTGAAACCAAAGGGAGAGAACCACTTCATTACACTCCATAATGCTTAAGTGAATGGTTTGGAATGATTATGGAGTATGAACAAGGCTTGAAGGCACATATCCATATTGAAATTTGGAGGAAAAAGTGAAGATCCAAAACTCATGAATGGGCCTGGTTTGGGCTTCTGATCCATTGAAACAGAACATAAAAGGGATTTAGAACTGAATTGGAGGTTTTTGGTGATCATTTTTCGTGAAAGAGACATTGGAGAGAGGTGGAGCAAGAAGCTTGAAAGTGACAATTCATTTTGGAGAATCAAGGGGTTTCAGCCAGAGTGAAGCATCAAGAAACGTTCTCCATTAATCCCTGAAGAATTCTGCAAGGTTTGGAAGAGAATTGAGGCGTGTATCCACTGCAATCCAAGCTCCATGGTAGGTTCTAACTTCTTTAAATTTCTCACTAATTATGCACTTTTAGGTTCCCTTATTGACATAGATGGATCTTGGATAGTTAATTGCAACTTTGGGGATGATTTAGATTGAATGCCATTTTCGGTTGAGATTGTGGTTTCGCGATCCGTGCGTTTTTAGAGGGAGTAAATGGTATGGTTGGATTCCTGAGGAAATTCTGGTCAAGATTCATGTAGACATCGTGGCCAATGGTTGAGTGTAGAGGGACCTAGGGTTGCACACGGGTGGCCGGAAAAGCCACCGGCGATTTGGCTTGCGCGCGTGATTTGTAGGTTTGAAACGAGGAAGACATAATCCTCACCTTTCGTTCATGTTGAAAGATTGACTTGGTCTGTGGATCCCAGGGCTCACGTTGAGCCACGCGTCCATCCCCTTAAACGCACTGTTTTGTTTAGTAATCTGGTGAGCTTCGCTGTGTGGACCAAGGAGTGTTGAGTTTGAACCCTGGCGTGTGGTGTTTTCTGATTTTGTGAATTGAGAAATTGGAGCGTTGGGCTTGGGTTGCAGCTGCTGTCACCACCCCCCATCCAGGCCCAATATGGATTTACAAGGCATTAGATTGCTGAATGCACCCCCCCTGGCTGATTTTTGTGTGAACTGAATGGGAGACAAAATTCAAGGCGCCTGGGCCTAGTAACCAATTAATGTTCACACCCCCTTTCTGACCCAAATGTTGAAATGAACTGCCTATTTTTGCTATTTGACACGCCTTGCTTATTAATTCCTTTTATTTTCTTTTATTTTGTGCATTTCATGTGATTTAGAGATTAATTCATAAAAAATAGAAGATTAACTCAATTAATTCCAAAAATATTTCCCTGATTCATGATTGAATCTAAAATTTTGTAGATAAAAAATATTAATAATTCATGCATTTTTTATTTTTATTTTCATTTTTGAATATTAATTGATATTAAAATAGCCATGGTTGATACCTTGTTTTAATGAATTTTGTTTGAGCACTTGGTGATGATTCTTGCCTTGATTGTTTGTGTGTAGCTAGCATAGATATGCATGTTCCCCTTAGATTTTTCTCACATTTTTGTGGTGAATTTAGGATATGGTTTTAAGTTGAAACTTTAGAGGTTCTATTTTTAGGGTTATGGTTAGTACCTTGTGATGTAGGTTTTATTTCTAGGACTTGGTGGATGATTCAACCCCTGGATTTTGTATGGTAGATTCATGATTAACTTAGGTTCCTATAGTTATTTTTGTAGGAATTTACAATTGGTTTTAGTATTTTAGTTAGGATTAACTTTAGTACTAGGTTTTAGGTGATCCTAATTTGCTAATTCAGTTAGATTGATTTCTCTGTTCCCCTTAGATTAGGGTTTTGCCTCTCTTACTCTTGGATGGTGTTGAAGACAAGCTTGGGCTATCATGGAATGCATGAAGAAGCTTCGATGTGAATTCTTCCCTTCTTCTGGTGTAGTGTTGACTAGGTGTTAAGATTAGGGTTTGCAGGCAGAGCTTCTAGATAGATTCTCTTCTTTCATAAACATGGAAGGTGTTGATCACTTCCATTCTTCCCTATGATATAAGGTCCCCTTGTGAAGGACTCATCCCTCCTTTGGTAGGATGTGTGGCTCTTTACAAGTTGGTAGAACCTTTGAGGGTCCCTTTCTCTGATGATAGGATGCTTAGTGGTGACCTTTGGTCTTCACTCTGCTGTCAATCATCCAAATCTTGCTCTTGTTAGATGAATCTTTCTCCCTTGCTAGAGGATGGAATTCCTTGTTAGAAGCTTTGAAGAGGATAGAGGTTGCTGCTTCTTTGTGGTTGAAGACTGCCATTGAAGCTGAGGCTTGAAGATCCAGGTGAGCAGGTTGACATTTGTGTGAAGAAGATCAAGATGAGATTGGAGAAAGAGCTGAAGCTTGAAGAAGATGAAGAACAAGTTGATACTTGTGAGGGGAATCCATTAGAGATTGAATGAAGAAGCTGAAGCTTGAGGTTGGAAAGCAAGTTGATACTTGTGAGTTCAATGCTTGGAGTGCCTGAAGGAACAAGTTGATGCCTGCTAGTGGGATTGAAGCCTGAAGGTGGAGTTTACTTTGGAGCTGAGGCCTGAAGAAGAAAGGATAAGTTGATACTTATGTTTGATGTATTAGAAGCCTGAAGAAGCAAGTTGACACTTGCTATTAAAGATGAAAGACTTGAGGAGCAGTTGCAGGCTGAGGACTGAACTGATGTCAGAATATTGCTTTGTTGTGAAGCTGAGGAAACTGTTGATCTATTTTCTTTCCTGTCTATTTGCTTGTTGTGCAACTGTATTGCTGTGACTTGTTTGATTTGCTTGATGCGTTAGAATAAGTCCATATCTAGATTGATGTAAGCTAGGGGCATGATTGCACTAGAGGTTGAGCTGCTCCCTCTACTTGTACTTTTAATGTATAGCTTTGCTTGCTGGTATTCGGTAGAACCCTGCTCCCTTGCCTGTGTGGGTTATTATTTGCTTGATGGCATTTTATTTCGTTTCCTCTGTATGATTGCAGTTATTATATTTTGCTTGATAGCATGTTATCTCCTCTGTATGATTGCAGCTATTCATATCTGACTTGAAGTTGAGATGAGCTTGTGGAGGCTGATGCCCCACACACATTCCCTCCCTCACTTGCATTGCATGCATTTTACAGTCGTTTACTGTTTACTGTTTAAGCTGATGCTTTATCTGTTTCTGTTTATCATTGACATGATCCCCTAGGAATCTCACTTCCTTTGATAAGGAAGTGATGATTAGAACTTTAGGTTGAAACCTATGCATGATAACTTCTAGGAGTTCCCTGTTTCAAACTTCAACCATAGGATGAATCCTTGGCATGACAACATTAGGACTTGATAGTCTTCCCCTTAGTTGAGCCCGTTCTCTCTTCTCATCTCAAAACAAATTAAAATACAGTAATAAAGGTTAACTGACATCGTGCATTACGAGCTTTAAGCTATCCGAGAAAGGTTTGTTGGAGAGTTTCTTTTCAACAGTCTGGATGTTTAGTATGGCACCCTTTGGGTGACATGCGACACATTCACTCTCAGGTCATAGTCTCTAGTGCGACATTGGTTGCAAACATCCATAAAAAACAGTTCTTCCGTAAAAGACAGAAAACAAACTTCAAACCTTTTTGCCCCGTGGGCCCGTAATTTAAAGGAGACTTTTCTGAGGAAAAGAGTGTTGTTAACTCCCAGTTCCACCGCAAACGGTAACGCCTAAGTCTCCAAAGGTCGAGCTGCGTACGCCAAACTGCTGGAACTGTTTGTTAACCCTACTCGATAGAACAGATGAATCTGAATCCCCGTAATCCGTGTTATCCCGAACTACGTAAGCTCTGATCTCTCATATCTGTTGAGAGTACGTAGGCACAATACTGACGTATTGGCGAGCCACCTTCCCCCATAACCCGTAGTTAGTCAAACTACGTTGACTCTGATTTCTCATTCTCTGATGAGAATACGTAGGCATAAAGTGCGACACTTTGCCGAGTCATTTTCTTTTCTTTTCAGACCAGCCTTGATAGGTAGATAGATAAAACCAACCCGTCAAATAAACACAACAAGTGTGGATCCCATCGAGTACGATGGACGTGAGGGGTGCTAATACCTTCCCCTTGCGTAACCGACTCCCGAACCCAGACAATGGTTGCGATGACCTTGTCTTATACCTTTTCGTCAGGTTTTTCCGATCGTTTCCTTTCCCGTTCTGAGGGATAAATAACGAAAGGTGGCGACTCTTATGTTTTGCCGGCACCTTATTTTCGCGGTAGCGACACCATGTCAACCAACCAAAAGATGGAATGAAACAGAGGATACCAACCAAAAGTATGAATGAAATAGAGGATACCAACCAAAAGTTGGAATAAAACTAAGATTGCCAACCAAAAGTTGGAATGAAACCAAGGATACCAACCTAAAGTTGGAATAAAACTAAGGATACCAACCAAAAGTTAGGATAAAATCTCCACAAGATACCAGCCAAAAGTTGGGATAAAATAGAGCATACCAATCAAAATTTTGGGTACAAAATAAATTATCAACCAAAAGTTGGGATAAAAGAAAAATTACCAACCAAAAGATGGGATAAAAACAAGGATACCAACCAAAAGTTGGAATAAAACCAAGAATACAATCCAAAAGTTGGGATGAAACCAAGATTTACAACCAAAAGATGGAATGAAACCAAGGATACCAACCAAAAGTCGAAATAAAAACAAGGATACCAACTAAAATTGGGATGAAACCAATATTACCAACCAAAAGAAGGAACGAAACCAAGGATATCAACCAAAAGTTGGAGTAAAACCAAGGATACCAACCAAATGTTAGGATGAAACCGAGGATACCAACCAAAAGATAGAATAAAACAAATATTACCAACAAAAAGTTGGGATGAAACCAACCAAAAGTTGGGATGAAACCAATATTACCAACGAATAGTTTGAACAAACAGAGGATAACAACCAGAAGTTAGAATAAAACCAATGATACCAACCAAAAGTTGGTATGAAACCAAGATTACCAACCAATAGTTGGAATAAAACCAAGGATACCACCCAAAAGTTGGGACGAAGCCAAGTTTACTAACCAAAAGTTGGAAGGAAACAGAGGAAACCAACCAAAAGCTGGATTAAAACAAAGATTACCAACCAAAAGTTGGAATTAAACCAAGGATACCATCCAAAAGATGGAATAAAAAAATATTACCAACCAAAAGTTGGAATGAAACAAAGGATACAACAAAAACTTGGAATAAAACCAAGGTTACCAACCAAAGGATGGGATGAAACAAAGGATACCAACCAAAAGATGGAATAAAACGAAGGATACCAACCAAAAGTTGGGTTGAAGCCAAGATTACTAACGAAAAGTTGGAATGAAACATAGATACCAATAAAAATATGAATGTAATAGAGAATACCAGACAAAAGATGGAATAAAACCAAGGATACCAACCAAAAGGGTGAATAAAACTAAGGACACCATCTAAAAGTTGAGATGAAACCAATATTACCAACCAAAAGTTTGAACGAAACAGAGGATAGCAAACATAAATTGGAATAAAACCAAGGATACCAACCAAAAGTTGGTTCGAAGCCTAGATTACAAACCAAGAGTTGGAATGAAACAGAGGATATCAACCAAAAGTTTGAATGAAATAGAAGATACCAACCAAAAGTTGGGATGAAACAAAGGATACCTACCAAAAGATGAAATAAAACCAAGGATATCAACTAAAAGTTGGGACGAAGCCAAGACTACCAACCAAAAGTTTGACTGAAACAGAGGATACCAACCAAAACTTTGAATGAAATAGAGGACACCTACCAAAAGTAGGAATAAAACTAGGGATACCAACCAAAAGTTAGAATGAAACCAAGGATACCAATAAAAAGTTGGGATGAAACCAAGGATACCGACCCAAAAGTTGGGATGAAACCAAGTGTACCAACCAAAAGTTGGAATAAAACAAATATTACAAACTAAAAGATGGAATGAAACCAAGGATACCAGCCAAAAGTTGGAATAAAACCAATGAAACCAACCAAAAGTAGGGATGCAACCAATATTACCAACCAAAAGTTTGAACAAACAGAGGATAACAACAAGAAGATCGAATAAAACCAAGGGTACCAACCAAAGATTCGAATAAAACTAAGATTACCAACCAAAAGTTGAAATGAAACCAAGGATACCATTCAAAAGTTGGAATAAAACCAAGGATACCAACCAAAAGTTGGGACGAAGGCAAGATTACCAACCAAAAGTTGGAATAAAACAGAGGATACCAATCAAAAGTTTGAATGAAATAGAGGATACCAACCAATAGTTGGAATAAAACCAAGATTCCCAACTGAAAGTTGGAACGAAACCAAGGATATCAAACAAAAGTTAGATTAAAACCAAGGATACCAACCAAATGTTAGGATGAAACCGAGGATACCAACCAAAAGATAGAATAAAACAAATATTACGAACAAAAAGTTGGGATGAAACCAACTGTACCATCTAAAAGTTATAATAAAACCAATGATATCAACCAAAAGTTGGTATGAAATCAATATTACCAACCAATAGTTGGAATAAAACCAAGGATACCAACCAAAAGTTGGGACGAAGCCAAATTTACCAACCAAAAGTTTGAAGGAAACAGAGGAAACCAACCAAAAGCTGGATTAAAACAGAGATTACCAACCAAATGTTGGAATGAAACCAAGCATACCATCCAAAAGATGGAATAAAAAAAATATTATCAACCAAAAGTTGGAATGAAACAAAGGATACAACAAAAAGTTGGAATAAAACCAAGGTTACCAACCAAAGGATGGGATGAAATAAAGGATACCAACCATAAGTTGGAATAAAACAAAGGATACCAACCAAAAGTTAGGTTGAAACCAAGATTATTAACGAAAAGTTGGAATGAAACAAAGATACCAAAAAAAATATGAATGTAATAGAGAATACCAACCAAAAGTTGGAATAAAACCAAGGATACCAACCAAAAGGTTGAATAAAACTAAGGACACCATCCAAAAGTTGAGATGAAACCAATATTACCAACCAAAAGTTTGAACGAAATAGAAGATAGCAAACAAAAATTGGAATAAAACCAAGGATACCAACCAAAATTTGGTACGAAGCCTAGATTACAAACCAAGAGTTGGAGTGAAACAGAGGATACAACCAAAAGTTTGAATGAAATAGAAGATACCAACCAAAAGTTGGAATGAAACAAAGGATACCTACCAAAAGTTGAAATATAACCAAGGATATCAACTAAAAGTTTAGACGAAACCAAGATTACCAACCAAAAGTTTGACTGAAACAGAGGATACCAACTAAAAGTTTGAATGAAATAGAGGACACCTACCAAAAGATGGAATAAAACCAGGGATACTAACCCAAAGTTAGAATGAAACCAAGGATACCAACAAAAAGTTGGATGAAACCAAGGATACCGACCGAAAAGTTGGGATCTAACCAAGTGTACCAACCAAAAGATGGAATAAAACAAATATTACAAACTAAAAGATGGAATGAAACCAAGGATACCAGCCAAAAGTTGGAATAAAACCAATGACACCAACCAAAAGTTGGGATGAAACCAATATTACCAACCAAAAGTTTGAACAAACAAAGGATAACAACCAGAAGTTAGAATACAACCAAGGATACCAACCAAAGGTTGGAATAAAACTAAGATTACCAACCAAAAGTTGGAATTGAAACCAAGGATACCATTCAAATGTTGGAATAAAACCAAGGATACCAACCAAAAGTTGGGATGAAGGCAAGATTACCAACCAAAAGTTGGAATAAAACAGAGGATACCAATCAAAAGTTTGAATGAAATAGAGGATACCAACCAATAGTTGGATTAAAACCAAGATTACCAACTGAAAGTTGGAATGAAACCAAGGATATTAACCTAAGGTTAGAATAAAACCAAGGATACCAACCAAAATTTGAGATGAAACCAATATTACCAACCAAAAGTTGGAACGAAACAAAGGATATCAACAAAAAGTTAGAATAAAATAGTGGATACAAACCAAAAGATGGAATAAAACAAAGATTACCAACCAAAAGTTGGATTGAAACCAAGGATACAGAGAAAAAGTTGGAATAAAACCATGAATACCAACCAAAATTTAGGATGAAACAAGGATTACTAACTAAAAGTTGGGATGAAACCAAGTGTACAAACCAAAAGTTGAAATAAAACCAATGATACCGACCAAAAGTTGGTATGAAACCAAGATTTCCAACCAATAGTTGGAATAAAATCAAGTCTACCAACCAAAAGATGGGACAAAGCCAAGATTAACAACCAAAAGTTGGAATGAAATATAGGATACCAACCAAAAGTTTTAATGAAATAAAGGATACCAACAAAAGTAGGAATAAAACTAAGATTACCAACCAGCAGTTGGTATTAAACCAAGGATACCAACCAAAAGTTAGAATAAAACCAAGGATACCAACCAAAAGTTGGGATGAAACTAAGGATACCAACCCAAAATTTAGGATGAAACCAAGTGTACCAACCAAAAGTCAGAATAAAACCAACATTACCAACCAAATGATGGAATGAAACCAAGGATACCAGCCAAAAGTTTGAATAAAACCAAGGACACCAACCAAAAGTTGAGATGAAACCAATATTACTTGTAGATGCTTTTGATTGGCTGCATTTTGTGGAAAAACATTGGAGTATGTATGAATGTCATAACTGATGATATGACATACATGAAGAGTGTTCTGCAGGGAGAGATAAGAGTAAGTGAAGTTGAATGTCATGCTGGATGTTATGACATCAAGCATATCACATCAGAGCGCACAAGTTTTAGTTTTCTGTTATTAGTTCAGGCTATACTTTAGGAAACATTCTGCGAAGCCTAGTTATCTCAGGAGACATGTTAGGCATGGCTGAGGATAACATAGAAGACTCCTGGCCTAATTGGAAAGGCGCAACTTCATGAAGAAAGGTTTATCTTGGGTAAACCTAATTTCTCCATCAAGGCCCAAAGCAAGTCTGCTGCTATAAATAACAGAAGGATCATTCCTAATAGCGCAGAGCTTCTGAAGATAGATTGGAGAGTGTGTTTTGTGAGTGAAGAACTATGTTCTTCACGTGTGTTTAGGAGTCTTAGGATTCCTTGTATGCCAAGAAATTGTTTGTTATATGATTCCTTTGGTTTAGTGTTAGTGAACTATTGTGTTCATTGTGTCACTCAAAGCTTTTAAGCAAGAGTGTTGTGTCTCTTGATCAAAGCTATGAAGCAAGATCAAGGTGTGTTTGAAGTGTGTCTTCATATCTCAATTGTAATTGTGTATTGATATCACTGTGGTGATTGAGGGGGAATGAGTTGGCAACTTAGGTCTAGTGGTTTCTTGGATGAAGTGTCATTGGGTAGGTCTTAAGTGAAGAGTGCAAATAGGTTGTTTGACTCTAAATTAATTCTGCTAATAGTGAATTTCCTCCCTGGCTTGGTAGCCCCCAGATGTAGGTTTGGTTGATACTAAACTGGGTGAACAATTACTTGTGTTATTTACTGCTTATTATTAAGTCCAGTAGTCTGTGTTACAGTGGATGTCATAACATCCGTGATAACATCCACTGTTGGGTAGCCAGAATTTCAATTGACATCAGAGCAGGCACCCTACCTGTTATTTTTTTGGGTGAGATCTAGGGAAGATAAATTATGGTACTATGGATAAAGATATAGGATTCACAAATAGACCACCAATTCTGGATGGCTCTAATTATGACTATGGAAACCTAGGATGATAGCCTTCTTAAAGTCTTTAGACAGCAAGGCATGGAGAGCTGCAAACTCAGGATGGGAATATCCAGTAAAGACTGATAAAGATGGAGTATCTATCCTTATACTTGAAAAAGAATGGACCAAAGAGCAAAAAGCCTTAGCTCTTGGAAATTCTAAGTCTCTGAATGCCTTATTTAATGGTATAGACAAGAACATTTTCATACTGGTGCATCTTTGTGAACTGGCTAAAGAGGTATGGGATACTCTCAAGACAACTCATGAGGGAACCTCTTAAGTCAAGATGTCAAGACTACAAATGCTGACCACCAAGTTTGAAAGCCTGAGAATGAAGGAGGATGAGACTATTCATGAATTCTACATGAATATTCTTGAGATTACAAACACCTCAGGAGCCTTGGGAGAAAAGATGTCTGAAGAAAAGCTTATGAGAAAGATACTCCGATCTTTGCCTAAAAGGTTTGCCATGAAGGTCACTCCCATTGAAGAAGCTCAAGACATATGCAATATAAAGGTGGAGGAACTCATTGGCTCACTCCAAACCTTTAGGATGGGAATGGGTGATCAGACTGTAAAGAAGAAAAGCATAGCTTTTGTGTCAAAGGCTGAAGAAGTTTCTAATGAAGACAATGGTGAAAGTGAGGAGAATTTATCAATACTGAATGATGTCATGTTGGTTAAAGTACTGACTGTTAATCTTATCAGTATCAGTCAGCTATGTGACCAAGGTCTCAGTGTCAAATTTACTAAGGGTAAATGTGTTGTCACCAATGAAGAAGGTGAGGAAATCATGAGGGGATCTAGAGCCAAGAACAACTGTTACTTATGGGAGCCCAGAAGTAACCTAATTGTCTTGATCAATGAAGAAAAGAAGGATCAAATATGGTTGGAGAAACGTAGACATCTTCAAAGGACGAAGAAGACCATAACCAAGGAATCAGTAAGAGGAACACCTAAGTTTCCTCTAGATGGAAGAACAAGCTATGGTAAATGTGAGACTGGTACGCAAGCCAAGGAAGGACATCCAAAGAATGGTCATATAGATTTGCTATACTGGAATTTGATGGAGTCCATGACAAATGATCATAAAGGAAGCAATGTCACTCAGGATGTCATGACTTTGTACTGTGACATCAAGAGTAACATCAATACAAACTCAGGTCAATCTAAAAGAGTCAGACATAGGGATAACAAGCATCAATTGAGAAAGGTTCATGTGAAGGTTGGAAACACTGATCTACATAGTGCTGACATGGTTACTAGAGGTCTCAAGGTTACTCAATTTGAAAATTCACAAAGCACGTTGAGGACATGTCTTTATGAGAGTTTATAGCAATTAATGATGATTGGGAATTGTATTTTGAATATTAATCATGTTCTGATTGGTCGAAATATTAAGTTCCCTCCACCTTTGCTAGCGAATCCCTCTAGCCCCTTTACTCTATCAGATTGCCACTGTGCTTTCTCATACAAAATCGTCTCCTTGCATACCTCATACAACCACCACATAAAACCCCGTCTTCTATAGCCAAAGTCACCAACAATGTCTCAACAACAAACTCCCAAAACTACCAAGCATGACTCGGATTAACACAAGAGCATCTCCCTAGAGGATATCCTGGATGTCATTCCTCTAAGCATGGCCTTTGGAAGAGGTAGTGAAGCCCAAACTTTAGCTCCTTCACATGCAGATCAAGAAGGTAAGAATCCTGAACCATCCATGGACAAGTATAATTGAATGGAGGACTCTACCTATGATGAAGGGTCTGTCAATGAACTAGTTTCGAAAGTCCTCCATGAAGGTCATAATGTACATGGAATCACCATTCCTCTGTCTAGGGTTGATCCATTCCCAATCTCTAATAAGAATCATGAGGATAATTCTGAGTTTTCCTCTGTTAAGACTAACCCTAACACACAGAATCTAGAAAATCTTGTTAGCTATTTGGTACAGGAGAAAGGTCAGGATGATGGCCAAAATAATGGTGAAACCAAGAGCACTAACAATGAGGAAGAGATGAATGAAGCTCCTGGAAATGGTGAACATGTTATAGATGTGTCATCAAATGATGAACTCATCAAGAATGTTGCTCCTGGTATAGCTAGGAAACTAGTGACCAAGAAAACAAAAGTTGTACTTGAATAAAATCCTTCCAAAAGTCAGAGAAAAAAGACTCCTGTTGGCCCATCCAAACCGTGGAGCAAGGTGTCAGCTGCATCCAAGAAAAGGAAAGTTATTGATAGTAACACTGAGTCTGATAGTGATGTTGTAAGAGATGTCCCTAACATATTCAATTTAAAGAAATCACCGGGTAAGAAAACTCATAAACCTATGCCAGTTGCACCTCTGGACAACATCTCCTTTCACTCTATTCACAGTGTAACCAAATGGAGATATATATATCTATCAAAGGAAAATATCCCTTGAGAGAGAATTGGGGAAGGATGCCTTGAAGATCAAGGAGGTAATAGATCTAATCAACAAGGCTGGACTGCTCAAGACAATCTCTGGATTTTCCAAATGCTACGAAGGTCTGGTAAAGGAGTTCATTGTAAACATACCTGACTCAATCTCAAATAGAAACAACAAGGAGTTCATGAAGGTGTTTGTCAGAGGAAAATGTGTGCAATTCTCTCCTGCTGTGATCAACAGATATCTGGGGCGACCATATGATGGTGAGACGGAATTGGTTTCTTCAGACAACCAGGTTTGCAAGATCATCACTGCAAATCAAGTCAGAACATGGCCATCCAAAGGGAAGTTATCTGCAGCACTGCTCAGTGTAAAATATGCCATTCTTCATAGAATTGGAGCTACTAATTGGGTGCCTACCAACCATACATCCACTATTGTTGTTGTACTAGGCAAGATCATTCATGCCATAGGTACCAAAGTTAACTTTGATTTTGGTCTATACATCTTTGATTAGACTGTTAAGCACTCAACAACCAGTGCTATCAAGCTACCTATTGCTTTTCCCTCCCTCATTTGTGAGATCATCCTAAATCAATACCCTGGGATCCTGAATTCAAGTGATGCTGCCAGCAAGAGGGAGTCTGCACTGTCTCTGCACTTCAAACTCTTTGCAGGGAGACATGTCCCTGATATGGTTTTCACTTCTAATAAGAAGGCCAACATCTCTAAACAAATGATAATTTTTGAATTAAAGGAAACATGTAGGGACTTGGGAGAAACCATTAGTACAACAACTGCAAGAAAGATCCAGCTAGAATCTTTTATTCAAAGCCTTGAAAGAAATACAACTGATATTTATGGTGTGGGTATGTCAGGTGAAGATTCTGATAAGAATGTCTCAACCGTGCTAATGACATTGGTTCCAGTTCTGCCTCTGAGGAGGAAGACTGATGAGCTGATAAACTGGTGTGGGGCTCAGACTGTTGGTTACTGAGCTGATGATAGTGTGCTACTGATGTGATTTTGTTGGTTCTTTGGTTAAAAAAATTTGTTATGACAACATGAATTTTATTTGTGATGCTCTCCATGAGCAACTTTTTTAATGACCCCTAACTTCTGTAATGTTCCTCATTTTGATCTATACTATTTAATTGGTGTTGATCTTAATTTGTGGCTAAAAAGGGGGAGAAGTGTTAGGTAGTAACAGCAGGTTAGAGAGGTGTTACTGTTGCGGTGAGAATCGTGATATCAAGCTATTGATTAACTTGAATCTTTTAATTCTTTGAATTCACAACCGGACTTTAATTTATCCAAAGGAAAGGTCTAAAGAAAGAAAGAACCTTTTGTGCGATGTAACAACAACGCTAGGAGATTCAGGGATCGGGAGTTGGTTATGCATAGGGTAGGTATTTCACATCCTAAACATCTGTAGTACTCTACAGGAACCTTTTGTTTGTTTGTATCCTAAGTTTGCTCGCAAACACATCGCATCCTCTGCCTACATATCCTAACTAGGATAGAATCAGAGTAATTATACTTCACCTCACAAGGGTTGAAGAACACTTGATTATGATCAAGGTTCAGAGGGGGACACACATAACAATGTTTGTATAGAGATTCTCAAAACTCTCTATATCTATGTTAAACACTCAAGAAAGGGGATTAAGTAATCATTTCCATGATTCTTACACAGAGTTAACAAACTCTATCCTAGGGTTCTAGTTGAAGAACACTCCTAGTAAAGGTGGGTCTTTTAGACTTAGAGCAAAGTCTAATGGCTTGTATGTTCTAACTTAACTAAGCTAGGGTTCAAGATGACTTCACAAAGTCAAGGGAGGGTAATGAGATGTCTATGACACAAGGGTCAATGGAGAGACTCTTCCTTTGGAAGGGAAGAGAAGAGACAACTTGGATGAGAACTAAAGAGTTCCATCACTTGGGGAAATATAATCATTCAAATATGGTGAAGATAAATGGCATGGTTACAACCAAGCAAACAAGCATATTTCAATAAGCAAAGATTTCAATCAAAATAAATGGTTACAACCAAGGATCACATGTCTTAACAAAGATGAAGGTAACAACCCAAGAGAGAGATATTATCAAATATGAAGGTAACAACCATGAAAACAAGTCACAACTTAGGGTAAGCATGCCATAGGTCAAAGTGTATCAAATGTAACAACATCATACTAAACAAATCATATATTGATAACAATCAAATACAAGCAAGCATGCAAGAAATGTCACAACAGTTCAAGCTCAAAGTTTTAGCGGGAAAACATGTAAGTTCATGGTGACAACCAAAGGAAGGAAAGCCCTAGCATGTTATGATTCTAAGCATACAAGTTAACAAACATATATGGAATAAATCACAAACAAATCTTACAAGATAATTCAAGCATGGTTCTTAAGAAGTTTCAACAAGAAGCAAGGTAAACAAACCTAAAGGGAAGCAAACTTTCAAGTAGGCGAAAGGCATTATAAACATGAATAACTTGAAATATTTTCTCATCACTTGAAACTAGACAAAATTATGAGCATTTTGCAAAAAATAATGGATTAAAAATAGTAAAATATGAGCAAGTTATGAATTTGTTGGATTTTGTGAAGGAAATAGAAATAAATGAGCAAATAAAAAGAAAGAAATGGCCATGGGAGGAGTTGAACTCACACCCTCATGCCCACCAACACAAAGCCTTACCACCTGGCCCACTACACGCGCGTGCTAAATGGAGGGGAAAGAAGAAGAAAAGAAAGAAAACCAAGAAAATCATAAAAATGCCAAAAAGGGTCATCACTGAGGATCGAACCCAGGCATATGGCATGATAGGAGACTTAAGGCGCATGTGACAACCGCTGAGGTGGCAATATATTTCGTGTATTTATCCACCCCAAATAATATAAAAGGCCTCCTTGGCAACATTTCTGGACCAGGCCTCACAAGCTAGCAAGGCCAGATGCGCGAGGAACTCAAACTGCACCAAAACATCATCATTTTTCACAAACTCAAAGCCTAACACCCTTGGAATTGAATAAGGATTACAATGGTGCTCACATTTCTTCAAGATCATACATATAAAAAGAGATTCGATGGCAAATTCAAATGGCATGTTAAAATTCATTTTAGAAATCAAGGCATATATTGAGCTAATTCAGACCAAACAAACATCACACACAATCTTCAAATATGTTAACTGATGTTTCTATACTTAAAGGTCAACACAAGTCACTCAAAACAGAAAAATGGTTTGTCATTGCAATCATGGCATGAAGTGATGCAGGATGTCAAAATGAAAATGGAGTAGGTTCTGTTCACACACATCACCTACAAGTTCTAAACATGCCAGCTGATAATTCAGGACTCATGGATCAGTCATGTTTTGCTCAAACAGAAAAGATAGCATGTTGTATAATCATGGCAGGATGAGATGCAAACTGTTTTCTTGATAACAATTTGATGATGCATCATGGGAGATTATGACAGGTCAAGGCAGTTATGCTTATGCAAACATCACACACAAGTGTTAAACATGTCAACCAATAACTTCATGCTCAGAGATCAATCAACAATTATCCAAAACAAAAAATGGCATGTTGGCAGCTATGAAATGCAAGACTGCTGAAATAAGAAACCAGATGCTGATGGAGTAGGGGAGGTCATGGTATGAACAAGACAGTTAGGCTTATGCAAAAATCACACACAAGTCCTAAACATGCTAAATGCTGATTCTAGGCTCAAAGGTCAGTGAGAAACATCCTAACACAAAAACTGACATGCCGATAGCAAGTATGGTTGAACAAAATGCAGTAAGTTTCAAAACAGGTTTTAGATCATGGCATACACATACATGGAGCATACATGATAGATGCACACATATTCAACATTTGGCAACATAAGCAACAAGGTTTGACGACAACTCGAATACAATGCCTAACAAGACAAACAAAGATTTCACAACTGTCAATAAGTTCTGCACACAAGATCTATGCATACATCTCATTTTTACAACAAAATAACATATAAACAAACCAAACATATAGCTGGACACATTGAAATCATGCTGAAGGTATAGGTCACGTGATAACAATCATCCATAGCTCAGGACAGAAAAGGCACAGCATGTCATATCTCAGCAACATTCATGGTGAATACAAAAATCTCAATAGCAATCAAGATCCAATCAGCTTTATTTCACACAGGGCATTTTGCAAAATCTTATAATGGTAGCAGCATGGTACATCATTTGAGCAGTCATGGGTTAAAACAAATACACATGTGCTGGACAGAGCAGACCTCAATCAATGATACATACCAAACATGATAATGCTAATTAAACCAACAATCATCCTTCTTTACAACAGTTAAGACATGTAATGGTTGCAAGTAAGTTTGGGAACATAATGGCACATATTGCAGATTTTTCTCATGAGCACACATTAATAATGCAACAAGTTTGATCATGGCATACACATACATATTTCTCAAAACTCTCTCAGCAAAGATCCATCATTTCAGAAATCATGTTAGGTACATAGCATCCTATCCTGAGCTAACAAACAAGACCAACATCACAAGGTTCATGAAAGTAAACATGGTATTCCCACCAAAAGAAACACATCAGTTGTGAAATAATAACCCTCCTAAGTTAGAGAACATCATACTTTAACAAATTTAAGGACATTGCAACAAAAGCAAACTCTTAGCAAATATCATTTCCAACTAGATTTTGGACAGCATGAATGTATTTTTCATAACAAAACTCAATCAATCCCAACAACTACGAAACATGATACATGATGCATAGTGAAGAGGCTTAGCATTACATACCTCGTGTAGACCTCCTTGAGCAAGCTTAAAAGCAAAGAAACCCAGACATCCTTTTTTATGCACAAGTTTGAAGTTTAGTTCCTCTTGAAGCAATAAGTGACTTATTGGGACAGTTTGAGTAAACAAACTTCCAGCTGGTCTTTGAGCTCTTAGACAGTTAAAATGTCATGGATATGAGGTATTGGGGGTGTTGAAGTGGTAGGAATGGACTTGAGTAGTGATTTGGCTCTCAAAATGCATAAAAGTCAAAAAAATATAGTGGTATGAAGGTTGACTTTTAGATTGATGAATTTTTTGAGGAAAGCAATGATGGGAACAGCTTCGAATGACCATTTTAAGGGTTTGTATGTGGTTTTTGAAGTGTTTTGGTGTTTGGAACAAGAAATGGCATGAAAAATGCAAAATGGTGGATTTTGGTGACTTTGAGAAATTCTGCACTTTCAAGCAAGGAAGAAAAGGGGAGAGCTATGAGTTTTCTGGTATTCTTCATAGCTCTAGTGTCGAAAATGACATAGAGGGAGCCTCTATTTATAGGGAAATGAAGGATGAGGACAAATTTGTAACTTGGCACTTGGCTTGAGGTTTGGTGCAACTGTAAGGTTCAACTCCTTGGCTCAATGTGAGGAGAAAATCAAGTGGAATGAGATACATGAGAGGACTAAATAGGGCATAGAGTGCAGATGTCAAAAAGTTTCTCTTTCCTCTCTTGAATTCTTTGATTATTTTAATGCCACTTGCTTGCAACTTGCTATTCCTTCAAATCCTTCATTTCTTCTGCATTTTCCTTCACTATACTCTCTAAGTATCAGATACAAACATGACCCAAGGGCTGAGAATAGCTCAAGTGGTCAAAGGATGAGTTTGTGAAAACTTGTCAATGTGGGACTCAAGTGTTAAAAGTTCATCTTGCTAAATTCATAACTCTCAGCTCATAAGGGCTATGGAGGAGTTCTACCACATTTTAGAAAGCCCTCATGTAGCTCTACAACTTTCTTACTTTCATTAGTTTCAGATTCCCAAAGGAACTTTGCCAAAAGACCTCTCAAAGTTGCTGACAAACAAGCCTAAAAGTGAAATTTTTCTAAGTTACGTTTCCCTCTTGTAATGAATTTGGTCATAACTCCAAATCTATGCATTTTATGATCATGGACCACATTGGGACTTTTGTAGGACTTGTTAAGAGCTTCCAATGAGCTCTGAACCAACTCAATTGGATGTGTGGTTAAAGAGTTATGGTCTTTCCCCTTTCAAAACCCTAAATCCCGACTTTTGCGATTACTCCTCAATCCTTGATCCAATGGTCATGAAATTTTATGGGTAGGTGCAATATTTCATTAGGAACATTTTTTATTCATATCTTGAGGTCAAATTACTTATGAGTGAAGAGTTGACTTTTCGGTCAACGAACGATCGATCGGTGACTACCGAGTTGACTATTGATGCTCTGGACCTTTTGAGGCCTTGAAACCTTTTGAATAGACTTTACCAAGCCATATGAACTTCATGGACCATGATCCCACCATTGTAACACCTTTTAAATCAAAAGTCAAACCACAGTTGACTTTTCCTGATCAAAAACCCTAATCGGGCATCCTAAACTGCACTGTTCTTGATCCTTGGGTGACAACCTCAAATTGGATTCATGCTTGATCCAATGGAATATATTTGATGATGTGGAGACTCATTTCAAGGAGAACAAATCCAAAATGTTGACTGATTAACTCTCGAAACCTCGATTTCGATTGTGTGGAACCCTGATTCCTGTATCTTAACAAAGACAAACTTGAAATGGGTTAAGGTTAGATAATCATATGAACATGCTCCTAAAATGATGATGAAGATCTAAGGGGTCAAAATTTGGGGTATGACAGTTGCCCCTATTTAAATATTTTTCACTGGATGGCAATGAGAGATGACAATCCTCATAGAATCATAGTGAAAGGTATTTATTTATAGCGAATCAAAAATTTTGTCCCTTAGATCTGATGGTATTCAAAAGGACAAATGCGGATATGCCATGAATCTAGATGATGCTTTATGATGCTTGAAATGCAAGACAGGTGCAGACACACGAGCAAAGATAAAAGAACGACAATACAATGAGTAACTACTCATGGGGGAACCAACACACTGTGGAAAGTTTCAAGGTAAAACAAACAGAACAGTTAAAACGTGACTACAGATGCTGCTTAGGGGGAATCTTTCACACAGGGGACGCAAACTTCAACAGGGAAGACAAATCTTCAGTGGGGAAAAAGGAGACAACACTCCGCTGGGGACGAAGTCAACTCCCCACCGGGGAAACGAAAGAAAAGGAGACACAAACCTCACTGGAGATAATCAGATGAGGAAATTCCTATAACGAAGAGTTCGAACGGGATCTTCAGGAAAAGAACAGAAATAAGACCAGATGCACCAGGGATGCTAGTATCCACTAGATCTCCGAGACTCGAATGAGAAAGCAACGCTTTGCTGGGACCACTAGTGACGACCAGAACAATAAACATTTTCAAAGGGTGCTAGTTTCTACTAGACTTACAGGGGGTGATGGTGACGACCAAACCAATAATTGGGAACTCCGAATCGCATTGATACAATACAGGACTCCGGCTGGGGAAATTGGTAACAACTAACTCTCGGTACAAATAACGATTAGCTTTCAAGCAAAGCCAGTAACCACTGGACTTCAGAAGATAATTGCCAATTACCATTGGACTTTCAAAAGATATGGTGACGACCAAGGCTACAATACCAATAACGATTGGATTTTAAACAGTGCCAATTACCACTGGTCTTTCAAAAGATATGGTGACAACCAAGTCAACGATACCAATAACGATTGGATTTCAACAGTGCCAGTTACCACTGGACTTTCAAAAGAGCTGCCAATTACCATTGGACTTTAAACGATGCCAGTTACCACTGGACTTCCAAAGGAGGATTGCTAGTAACGACTAGACTTCAAGGAGAGAAACTGGTGATGACCAGGCAAGCGATATTAGTAACAAATGGTAACATCCAAAGGTACTAGTAACGACTAGGAACAAGTGGGGTACAGGTGACGACCTATAACCACCAACAAAATCAGTAACAACTGAAGTAGAGAGTTTTGGTGACGACCAACACCCTAAAAAAGACGGAGGATACCCGATGAATAACAAGAAAGGTCACTGATAACAACCAGGAAGCAATCAAGACAAAAGGTAACAACCAAAGGTCACAGAGGTAAAACAAATGCACATGAAATGCCATGATGCTAATGATTAATGATATGCAAGAGCCGACTCTAACGAGAGACAGAAGAAATCTGGAGACTCTAGGGAAAAAACAGATAAGCAAATCTGCTCTGCTAGGGACGCAATGAATCGCATTGAATTCCTAAAACAAAGGTATCTGTAGATTCTTTGGGAAATAAACCCACTTCGCTTGGGAAATAATGCTTCAGGGGAGCTTGCCATAATTGACAACGTAACTCTAAATAGACGCTCTGAATGCTTCTACTGAGGATGAGTCCACCATCACAAGAACGTATATCATAAAGCAACCTGGGGAGAGGGTCTTCAATCTTGGTAACTGCACACGACCGAATGAGAAACCTAACAAATCAAATTAACTGACGTTTCAATGGGAGATGTATTGAGGTTGCACATCAAAGCTTTTGCCACGTTAAGCCTTTCGAGAGGTATGATTTCCACCGAATCTTTCCGTAAGCCAAAGTACTTTTATGTTTTGTTAATCTTCAAAAGTTATTTTTTAGTTCGATCCTGGTGTTTTCAAGATTATCAATGATCAATAAACGATGTTTTGCATAACAAAGGAAATAAAGACAATAGTAAATTGCAAAAGAATGGTCCAAAAACTAATTTCATTTAAGAATGGAAGTTTGTGAATGACAGAACTCCATGGAACTTTTAAAAGTGAAAATGGCAACATGAAAAAAGGTTACATTGAATCCACTGACAATTCTACCCCTAATGACTACAACTTTCCAAAACCTTGCTTCTGACAAGAGCGGTTGAAATGGACTTCCTTGTAAAATCTTCTGCAGAGGTAACAACCCATCTGATGCAGTGAAACGCCTTTGTCCCTAACTTTTGCCTGGATTGCCCTTTCAGGTTTTCAATCCACCGGGACGCTCTTTTTTGCCTAAGTCGCCCTTTCGGGTTTTCAACATAGCGAGCTCATTTTCTTTTTTATCTCATCCCTAACTTTTGCCTGGACCTCCTTCATAGGTTATGATCCAGCGGGATACCCATTATTGTATAAGCCTCCCTTGCGGGTTTTCGACTTATCGGGTTCATTAGGCATAATATTTTCGTACTACATCAGAATTCACCGGGTGTGCAAGCTGTTCCCCATCCATTGTTGTGAGAATTAACGAGCCCCCTGAGAATACTGTTTTTACAACGAACGGACCATCATAGTTGGGCACCCATTATCCCCGTGCATCTTTGTAAATTGGCAAAATCTTTTTGAGTACAAGCTCTCCTTCTCGGGATTCTCGGATACAAACCTTCTTGTCAAAAGCTCTCTTGATCCTCTTCTGATATAACTGACCGTGACATACCACAGTCATGCGCTTTTCGTCAATAAGGTTCAACTGATCAAATCTTTCCCTCACCCATTCTGCTTCTTCAAGCTCGGTTTCCATTATGACTCTTAAGGAAGGTATCTCAACCTCATTGGGAAGTACTGCATCCATCCCATATACCAAGGAAAAAGGGGGTGCCCCTGTTGAAGTGCGGACGGACGTTCTATACCCATGCAAGGCAAATGGCAGCATCTCATGCCAATCCTTATATGTTTTCACCATCTTTTGCAAAATCTTCTTGATGTTCTTATTCGCAGCTTCGACAGCTCCATTCATCTTGGGACGATAAGGAGAAGAATTGTGATGTTCAATCTTGAAGTTACCACACAACTCTTTCATGGTTTTGTTATTCAAATTGGTACCGTTATCTGTTATGATTCGGCTTGGGATTCCGTATTGACAAATAATCTCCTTTTTGATAAAATGGGCCACCACTTGTCGAGTAATATTGGCGTAGGATGCGGCTTCAACCCACTTTGTGAAGTAATCAATAGCGACCAGAATGAATCGGTGTCCGTTAGAGGCTTTTGGCTCGATTGCCCCAATCATGTCAATGCCCCACATAGAGAAAGACCAAAGTGATGTCAACACATTCAACAACATTGGAGGCACATGCATCTTATCCGCATAAATTTGGCATTTGTGACATTTCCTGGCGTATTGAATACAGTCAGTTTCCAAAGTTAACCAGTAATACCCAGCCCTCAAAATCCTCTTGGACATGGCATATCCATTGGCGTGAGTGCCAAATGTTCCTTCATGAATATCTTTCATTAACAAATCTGCTTCTCGTCTACCGACACATCTAAGCAGGACCATATCATGATCTCTTTTATAGAGCACATTATTACTGAGAAAGAACTTAGATGCCAATCTTCTCAAGGTTTTCTTGTCAAGTGACGTATCATCAACTGGATATTCTTGTTTCAACAGATAATTCTTTATGTCATGGAACCATGGCTTGTTATCAATTTCTTCTTCAACCATCTGACAGTAGACAGGCTCAGTCTTGCGTTCAATTCGAATGAGAGTAGCATCATTGAGATACCTGACTTTCCACATTGAGGCTAACATGGCTAAAGCATCGACAATATGATTTTTAGATCTCAGAACATGCTTGAAAGTGATCTCATCAAAGTATTCAATCATTTCAACAATGTAGGCTCTGTAAGGGATCAAATTCTCATGTCTGGTCTCCCATTCATTTGTAACTTGATAAATAACCAAAGCTGAATCTCCACTTACTTCGAGAAGTTTGATTCTTAGGTCAATAGCTGCTTCGAGGCCAAGAATGCATGCTTCATATTCGGCAATATTGTTTGTACATTCAAAGTCTAATCTTGTTGTAAATGGGGTATAACCACCTTATGGATTCATCAGAACGACGCCTACGCCATGCCCACTGTAATTTGAGGAACCATCAAACATCATTTTCCACCAAAGACCCGGCTCGGGACCTTCATCAGAACCTGGCTCTTCATAATCATTTACCAACATAATGTCTTCGTCCAGAAAATCAAACTTGAGAGACTCGTAATCTTCCACGGGCTGATCTGCAAGATAATCTGATAAGACACTGCCTTTGATAGACTTCTGGGCCACATAATGGATGTCATATTCTGATAGTAACATATGCCAACGGGCGAGCCTTCCTGTCTGAGCGGGCTTCTCAAAAATATACTTTATCGGGTCCATTTTTTAATCAATAAAGTAGTATGACAAATCATGTACTGCCTCAAACGTCTGGCAGCCCATGCCAAGGCACAACAAGTTTTCTCTAAAAGTGAATATCAGCTTTCACAGTCGGTGAACTTCTTGCTCAAATAATAGATGGCATGTTCCTTTCGTCCGGGCTCATCTTGCTGACCTAACACACAACCTATTGAATTCTCGAGTACCGTTAAATACATGAAAAGAGGTCTTCCCGAAACAGGAGGTATTAAGATCGAAGGCTCTTGAAGGTAGCCTTTAATCTTATCAAAAGCTTGCTGGAAATCTAAATTCCAAACAACTGTCTGATCTTTTCGTAACAATTTGAAAATGGGCTCGCAAGTAAGAGTCATATTAGAAATAAATCTGGATATATAGTTCAATCTTCCAAGGAAACCTTTGACTTGTTTCTCAGTTTGCAGAGCCGGCATATCTTGAATGGCTCGAACTTTATCTGGATCTACCTCAATCCCTCGGTGGCTAACAATGAAACCGAGTAATTTCCCAGATCTCACTCCAAAAGTACACTTGGATGGGTTTAGTCTTAACTGATACTTCCTGAGTCTTTCGAACATCTTCAAGAAATGATTCAAATGGTCTTCCTCACTCTAAGATTTGGCGATCATATCATCAACATACACTTTTATCTCCTTATGCATCATGTCATGAAATAAAGTCACCATGGCTCTTTGATAAGTGGCACCAGCATTCCTCAAACTGAAAGGCATGATTTTATAACAGTAAGTTCCCCAAGGAGTAATGAAAGTGGTTTTTTCCATATCATCTAGATCCATCTTGATTTGGCTGTATCCAGAGAAACCATCCATAAATGATAAAACTGCAAAGCGAGTCGTATTATCTACCAATGTATCAATATGCGGCAAAGGGAAATCTTCTTTTGGACTGGCCTTGTTCAGATCCCTATAATCCACACACATTCTGACCTTCCCATCTTTCTTTGGTACAGGTACAATATTAGCCACCCATTCGGGGTACTTGGATACTGCCAAGAAACCTGCATCAATCTGCTTCTTCACTTCATCTCGAATCTTAAGAGCCATATCAGGTCTAGTTCTTCGGAGCTTTTGTTTGACTGGCGTGCATTTTGGTCAGAGCGGTAACTTGTGGACCACTATGTCTGTGTCCAAACCTGGCATATCCTGATATGACCAAGAAAATACATCCACATACTCTTTTAAAAGCTTCACCATTTGCTGCTTGACCTCTACCCCAAGTGTTGCCCCAATCTTGACCTCTCTCTTGTCTTCTTCGGTGCCAAGATTAATAACATCTACTTGCTCCTTGTGAGGTTGAAACTCTGGGTGTTCGTACATGCCATTTTTGCCAGTTCATCATGGATCTCAAAATGTTCGTCCTCATCTTCGGCTTGGTATATTGGTGAGTCAAAGTCAGGAGGGAAAGCAAAGTCAATGGATTCAACAAGTTTTGGGGTATCACTGCATGTTGGAATGGCTTCATTTATTAAAACACACAAAGACAAATGCAGCAATCAAGAAATGTTTTGATGATTTTTTAGAAAAATGCCATCTTCTTTTTAAGCATGGAAACAAAAACAGTTAAGGAAACAAACAACGAAAGATTTAACAAAATAGTTCATTAATCATAATATTCTTGAAAGCGCGGGGCCCTTACAAAATGCATCCTATGGCCTTGGGCATGGCCATGGAGGTTTAAAGATAAAAAACAACAACAAGTAAAGAAAAAACAAACAAATTACTTTGACACAGGAAAGATCACGGGAATCTCAACAGCCTCCCAATTGCCTAAAGCATCTTCATAATGATATACCAAATGTTCAATGTCTTCGTCTTCAAAATCATCTCCCATGGCATTGACTTGGAATCCTCCACTGATGAACACCTCTTGGATAGTCTTCGGACGTCCTTCGGCCTGTGTTGATGCTTCGACATTTGTTGGTTTGTAACCCAACCCTTGGCGACCCAGTCTTGCCTTCACTTCAATAACCTCTCCCCAACCTGCAGAAGTACCTTCTTCCAATGTAGACTTAATGCTATAGGCGGATGCAAAAGATGGACCACTCTTTGCCACTGTGTTTTCTATCATCACTCTGTTAACTATTTCAAGCGCTTGGAAAGAAGTTTCCAACGTAGCCTCATCTGCCTCGATATACCTGAATGACGATAAATTACTCACCATCAAGTCCTCTTCGCCATGCATAATTACCAATTTGTCGTTTACAACAAATTTCATCCTTTGATGCAAAGTGGAAGTCACTGCCCCTGCTGCGTGAATCCAAGGTCGTCCCAACAAGCAGCTGTAAGCCAGATTAATGTCCATTACCTGAAATGTGATATCGAACACATGAGGGCCTATCATAATTGGCAATTCCACTTCCCTAACATTTGTTCTTCTTGAACCATCAAAAGCCTTCACAATCAATGACGTCGACTTCATCTCTGCCCCTGCATATGCTAACTTTGCGAGCGATCTTTTGGGCAACACATTCAATAAAGATCTAATATCAACCAAAACTCGTGCCAACTTGTCCTCTTGACATTTGATAGATACGTGCAAAGCAAGGTTATGATTACGTCCTCCCCTTGGCAGCTCTTCATCACTGAAACTCAGAGTATTGCAGGCTGTAATATTGGCTATCACCGAATCAAATTGGCCAGGGGTTATATCCTTCGTCACATGTGCTTGCATTAACACCTTATGTAGAGCTTCTCTGTGGGCCGGGGAATTCATCAGGAGAGACAAAATTGATATTTTTGAGCGGGTTTGATGGAGCTGATCCACAACCTTATAATCACTTTTTCGGATAATCCTTAAGAACTCTTCAGCATCTCTTTTTGTGATGGGCATTTCTTTGTATTTGGCCGTCACGGCAGGGGTAACTTCTTTTGGAGCAACCACTGTTATCTTGGGTTGATATATTCGGCCACTACAGGTCATCTTGCTCGTTCCTGCAATATTTGTCACATCAACCTGGTCATCCTTCACCTCCTCATTCTGAATAATCTTCCCAGATCTTTGGTCTAACATAACCATATCATATTTCCACAGGTCTGCCTTTGTGTTCTCAAAAGGAAATGATCTCTGCTTTTGAATAATGACTGGTCGAGGCTGATCAATAGCATATTTGCCAAAAACAGGCTTCACATTTTTGCTGATCATTTTGAACACAAGGACTTTCTCGCTTTTCTTTGGTAGATTGAAAACAGGCTCAACCACCAAAACTTCCTCCTTCTTTACCTTGATACCTACTTGCAATAATCCATCATCAATCAGACTTTACACATCTTTTTGTACCACACCACACCCTTTGGGATTAACAGAACACTCTTCACAGTCACTACGGGTACCTTGATTTCTGACACATCACAAACTAACCTTTCATCTGAAGCCTCTTCTATAGCATTAACTCCTCCATGATTTGGCAATGGGTTACTTTTAACATTAGGCGGTACATCATGAAAAGACAAAATCTTCTTCTCTATGAGCTCCCTGACAATATGTTTCAAGGCAAGACACCCTTCTAAGTCATGGCCGGCATCACCTTTATGAAAGGCATAATAAGCATTTGGATTGTAATGAGGTGATGAGGTGTCTAAGGGTGTATTCAATGGTCGTGTTGTTACCATCCCTTGTTGCACCAAAGTCGGGTACAACTCCATATAAGTCATTGGTATCTGAGGGAATGGAGGCCTCGTTGCTGGTCTTCGATTTTGGTAATTTTGCCTTGGTGCCTGAGCCCTAGGCTGCTGATATTGCTGATAGGGTAGAGCGTTGGGCGCTCGTTGATACCCTTGTTGTTGAACTAGTTGATACATGGGTGCTGGTTGCACTGTCTGATAACTTGGAACGGGGTGATCGAAAGCAGGCGTTATAGTTGCCACATATGGTTGTTGAGCATACTGTACTGGATACATCGGTTGTTGTGTCAAATTTTGCTGAGGTTGCTGAACATAGCCTTGTGGAGGCTGCTGAACATAACTTTGTGGAGGCCGTTGATATCGTTGGTAAGGTTGCTTCCAAGTCTGATTCCTTTTCACTAATGTTATGGCGTTTGTTTCTCCCTCCTTCTTTTTATGAAAATTACCAATGAACTTCTTAACATTATTGTTGTTGGAACCACTGGAACTACTCGTCTTTTTACCATTCTTCAATCCCAATTCCACTCTTACCCCCACAACCACTATATCGGAAAAACTTGATGTTACACTGCTAATCATCTTCTCATAAAATTCAGGTCTTATCGTATCCACAAACCAATCTGTCAACTCTTTCTCATTCAAAGGAGGTTCTACCTGAGAGGCAGTCTCCCTCCATCATTGTGCATACTCTTTGAACGATTCAGAACTCTTTTATGTCATACCCAGCAATTGTCTTCTGTCAAGGGCCAAATCCATATTGTATTTATAATGTTTCATGAAAGCATCGGCCAAGTCTTGGAAACTATGAATGCGAGATTGATCTAAGCTCAAATACCACTTAGCAGGGGCTCCTTTCAAGCTATCCTGGAAACAATGGATCATTAGCTTATCATCTTCTACATGTGCAGCCATTCTTCGGTAATACATGATCAAATGCGTCCGAGGACAAGTAGCACCGGTGTACTGATCAAAGTTGGGGATTTTAAATTTTGGCGGGATTACCAATCCAGACACTAAACACATATCTCTAGCATCAATACCAAAGATATCATTTCCTTCCATTGCTCTAACCTTCCTCCCTATAGTTTCTACACTCTCCTTCAATTTATCATGTCGCCCACTTCCTTCTTCAGATCCCTCAGGAATTTCAAACACTTGTGGATGGCTGTGAAAAATAGAGCGCACTTGAGTTTGTACAGAGGCTGGAGTATAAGTCGGAACAGCTTGGGGAATCTCTGCCCCTAGAGGAACTGATTGTTGACTGACTGGTGGCGAAGGTACAAAACCTAGTATTAGCCCATACGGTGGAATACTTGCAATAGTGACTGCCGCTGGGATCGGCTCCACAACTACATTAGTGATTTCAGAAACTACAGTGGCTTGAGTGTCCATTTTTGCATTGATGACTTGTAAGACTTCCATGATTTGTCATACGTTTCCTCGTAAATCTTCAAGTTCGTTGTCAATCCTATCCAGAGCCAAATTGTGTTCTTCCATTCTTTGACGAGCTTGGGCTCGTGTGTTATATTGATGGCGAGGATTCAGTATGATTCTGGAGATAAGACAAAGAGATGAGACACAACATAGGAAATGCACATGAAATGCTATGGGTGCAGATGCAAAATTAATCATTCAAGGAATCCAAAGAAATATTGGCAAAAATTATAACAATGGGGAAATAAAGCAAATTCAAAGTCTTCATAGATTAATAATTGAGAGTTTTACAATAACAATTCGAAACTGAAAAACAGATCTCCAATACAGATACATGATAAAACACAGAAAACAAAAAGATCCTAGATCTTTTGGCTGGAGGGTCCTTCGTCTTCTGGATGACTCTTTTTTCCACCTTGATGGACCAACTCTTGAAGCTCTTCCTTCTCTTGCATAACCTTGAAATACTTATCTCTCCAAGTTTTCCCTTCTCTTTTAGCTTTTGCTTAAGTATCCTTCAATTCTTCCACAAGAGTGAATTTTGTTGTGTCAGGCTCAAAGCGAGTATAGAACATCTTCAATGCTTCCTCTTTCACCCATGATAAGTAGGATTCTGAAACAGTAGTGTCAGGGTGATCCAAAGCAGTTATCCTCCTTGTGTGGATGTGACACCAAGCATACACAGTCTGAGCCTTGTAAGCTGGATCCTTCCCTTCTTCAATGTAGAAACTTCTCAAAAGAACTGGGCCTGGTTCATTCTTCATTGGGTGTCCCAACTGGTGATGAGCTAAAATGGGATTATAGCTGATGCAACCATCAATGCTGATAAGCGGTACATTTGGGAAATCCCCACAGCTCTGAATCATGGCAATCCCCCCATACATAGGGTCATACCACTTAATATCCGAGTGTTTGAGTAACAACAACCTCTCTACCCATGAGAGTCCATTCTGCATATCCCAGAGTGCTGAATGCCTTGGCATGTGCGAAATAAACCACTTGTATAAGAAAACGGTGCAACACACAATCTGTCCAACTCCATGACGGTTTCTGGGGTGGATAGAAAAATACACATCAGCCAACAAAGTGGGTACGGGATTTTTGATTAAGAAAAGGTTGATTGCATTCGTGTCCACAAAATTATCAGCAGTCAGAAACAAGAAAAGTTCGTAAGTCTGCAAAACCAGAATGGCCTCAAATGCTTCAGAATTCTTCGACTCGGCATAACTTTGAGCTTTTTCATACAGGAACATAGCTGGAAATCCATATAGCCCTCCCTTAGAAGTCATATGAGATCGTACTTCATTCACTTCCAAGTGTGCGGCACCTGCAATTACTTTTTCGCTAGGGGTCCCTTCTCTTCCAGAAAATGGTCTTGGGGTGACGCCTACTCCCATCAGGGCAGAATATTCTTCCAAGGTTGGCAGCAACTGGTAATCTGGAAATGTGAAACAATGATAAGTTGAATCATAAAACTGCACGAGCGCTTACAACATCTCTTCATCCACTTGAACTCTTAGTAAAGACAACACATTCCCATACTTCTCTCTGAATGCCTCTGGGTCTTCTACTAAACCTCCCAGTTTCCTCAAGTTCTCCAAATTTGGGCTTCGAAACACAACCTCTGCCTTCTTCCAGAATCCATCTTATAATATCTGTAAAACAATCTTTAGTTCCTTGAATGATTAATAAATGTGAATGCAAATGCACAAAGTATCATGGAACTCAGATTTTGTAAACATCAAAAAAGTCATAGACTTAATTTCCTTAGATTATAAAATTTTAGTACATCTTACAAAAAGTCTTAAACAAAAAGCTAAAAAAAAAAATCTAACAAAAGTCCTAAGAAGGTTCTCCTAACAACCTCAAGTTGAGCTTCTCAATCTCCTTTTCCATCTGGGCCTTCTTAAGAATGAGCTTGTCCATAATTAACTTCCAAGGATTCGACGGAGGACTAGAAGAAAATAAATCTTCTCGCGCCTTTCTCTTCTTGTAGGAGAGCACTTCTTCATTCTTCAACTCTAATTGCTTCTGGAGCTCTGCGTTTTCTTCAACAACCACTTGATACTTGTGCTTCCAGGCGTCTTCGGTTTGTCGTGCCTTGCTCAAGGCAATCCTTAGCTTCTCTTCCTCAGACGTGAAGATCAAGGTATGCTCCTCCTTCAAAGCTATAGGTTCTTGTCGAGAATAGGGCATCTTCAACTCAATGGCTCTCTTTCGAACCCATTAGAGATAAGGTTCCAAAGAGACACAATTATGTTTTCCCAAGTCTTTCTTTCCTTTTTTATGCAAATGACCCCAGGCTTTTAGAATCTTCTCTTTCTGCTCCTGACTATTACCCTCTTCCTTGAAGAAAACAATTTCTACATGAACACTGTTGGGCTTGTCTTTCAAAGGGTATCCCAACTGTCGACGAGCAAGGACCGGGTTATAATTGATTCCTCCATTAGTAACAAGAAGAGGTACATTACCATAATTTCCATAGCTATTAATGATCATTATCCCCTCAGAATCTCGGTTGTACCAATCAATATCAGAGTGCGTGAGAGCCATAATCTTCTGTGACCACCACCCCTTCTTCGAATCCCAAAAGGCGTTAGCTTTAGGCAAGTGTGAAATAAACCACTTGTACAATAAAGGAGCATAGCAAGTGATCATCCCTCCCTTGTGGAAATTTCTAAGATGAACAGAGTGATACGCATCTGCTAGCAGAGTAGGAAAAGGGTTTTTCTTCAAGAAGATCTTAATGGCATTGAGGTCTACAAAGTTCTTGAAGCTAGGGAACAGAAAAATAGCATAAATGAGCATGGCAAGGATAGCCTCGAATGCATCCATGCTCAAATGATCTCCATAGTACTGAGCTTTTTCAACCAAAAATTTTGCACTCAACCCAAATACTCCTCCTTTAGTGGTCATGTTCTTTTGAATATCAACCAATCCCAAACGTGTAGCTTTGGCAATGTCTTGTTCCTTAGGGTCCTTCTCCATGATCGGAAAAGGAGAATCTTCAAGAATGGGCAACCCAACCAAGTGAGAGTATTCTTCCAGCGTGGGCACTAGCTGATAAACGGGAAAGGTGAAACAATGGTAAAGCGGATCATAAAACTGGAGAAGCGTAGAAAGAAGTCCACTATCCATCTTTATCTTCAACAGTGACAACAACTTCCCATACCTACTCTAGAAACCCTTTGTAAGTGTACTTCAATGTTTTCTTTCTTTCACTATCCATAACAACCCTGATGTTTACAAACAAAAAGTATGAGTTCCATGAAACTTTATGATATGATGTTTATGAATGCAAGAATGCACAAACACAGGTAAATGCAAAGATCATACATATGCACAAAAACGCAAGCCTAGATTTAAAGGACGAGCGTGGATCCAAGGTATACCCATCCCTAAAAGGTGTGTAATATGGATTTTCAAACCTGTAGAGCAGGGTTCTAAACGGTTCACAGAGTCATCAACCCATCTTTCGGATATTATCAACTTCCCAAATTACTTGGTAATTGATAATATTCTCAAGAGAGTCTCGTCTAAGTGTAGTATCGCGTATTAACTATTTCGGAAATACTTCCTTATAGCCATCGCACTAAGTCCTAGTAAGGCCAAAGTGGGGTAGAATGTAATCTAAAAGTCCAACAGTGTCATGGGCTCCTTCATCGAAAGTAGCATTGTTTTTCAAGAATACCCGATCAACAATACTAAACTCTCAAGAGGGCCTACACTGAGCGGTGGTTTCTCAAGTTAGCTTGGCCGGGAATAAACTCCCTATAAGCCTCCTTGAATATACCACCATCCTATCATAATTGCACTCAAGTCCGGGTATAGGACTGTCTCACCACTCAAAGGTCCCAAGATCCAACAATCAAACAAATATGTACAAATATACATGTAAAGCAAATACTCACAAATATAGCACATAAACAAACAAAATAGGCTAAACCCTCAAGTTTAAGCTTTCCCCAGGGAAGTCGCCATTTTTGTTGTGGTGAGAATCGTGATATCAAGCTATTGATTAACTTGAATCTTTTAAATCTTTAAATTCACAACCGGACTTTAATTTATCCAAAGGAAAGGTCTAAAGAAAGAAAGAACCTTTTGCGCGATGTAACAACAACGCTAGGAGATTCGGGGATCGGGGGTTGGTTATGCATAGGGTAGGTATTTCACACCCTAAACATCTGTAGTACTCTACAGGAACCTTTTGTTTGTTTGTATGCTAAGTTTGCTCGCAAAGACATCGCGTCCTGTGCCTATGTATCCTAACTAGGATAGAATCAGAGCAATCGTAGTTCATCTCACAAGGGTTGAAGAACACTTGATTATGATCAAGGTTCAGAGGGGGACAAACATAACAATGTTTATATAGAGTTTCACAAAACTCTCTATATCTATGTTAAACACTCGAGAAAGGGGAGTAAGTAATCATTTCCATGATTCTTACACAGAGTTAACAAACTCTATCCTAGGGTTCTAGTTGAAGAACACTTCTAGTAAAGGTGGGTCTTTTACACTTAGAGCAAAGTCTAATGGCTTGTATGTTCTAACTTAACTAAGCTAGCGTTCAAGATGACTTCATAAAGTCAAGGGAAGGTAATGAGCTGTCCATGACACAAGGGTCAATGGAGAGACTCTTCCTTTGGAAGGGAAGAGAAGAGACAACTTGGATGAGAACTAAAGAGTTCCATCACTTGGGGAAATATAATCATTCAAATATGGTGAAGATAAATGGCATGGTTACAACCAAGCAAACAAGCATATTTCAATAAGCAAAGATTTCAATCAAAATAAATGGTTACAACCAAGGATCACATGTCTTAACAAAGATGAAGGTAGCAACCCAAGAGAGAGATATTATCAAATATGAAGGTAACAACCCTGAAAACAAGTCACAACTTAGGGTAATCATGCCATAGGTCAAAGTGTATCAAATGTTACTACATCATACTAAACAAATCATATATTGATAACAATCAAATACAAGCAAGCATGCAAGAAATGTCACAACAGTTCAGGCTCAAAGTTTTAGGGGGAAAACATGTAAGTTCATGGTGACAACCAAAGGAAGGAAAGCCCTAGCATGTTATGATTCTAAGCATACAAGTTAACAAACATATATGGAATAAATCACAAACAAATCTTACAAGATAATTCAAGCATGGTTCTTAAGAAGTTTCAACAAGAAGCAAGGTAAACAAACCTAAAGGGAAGCAAACTTTCAAGTAGGCGAAAGGCATTATAAACATGAATAACTTGAAATATTTTCTCATCACATGAAACTAGACAAAATTATGAGCATTTTGCAAAAAATAATGGATTAAAAATAGTAAAATATGAGCAAGTTATGAATTTTTTTGATTTTGTGAAGGAAATAGAAATAAATGAGAAAATAAAAAGAAAGAAATGTCCATGGGAGGAGTTGAACTCACACCCTCATGCCCACCAACACAAAGCCTTACCACCTGGCCCACTACACACGCGTGCTAAATGGAGGGGAAAGAAGAAGAAAAGAAAGAAAACCAAGAAAATCATAAAAATGCCAAAAAGGGTCATCACTGAGGATCGAACCCAGGCATATGGCATGATAGGAGACTTAAGGCGCATGTGATAACCACTGAGGTGGCAATACATTCGTGTATTTAGCCACACCAAATAATACAAAAGGCCTCCTTGGCAACATTTCTAGACCAGGCCTCACAAGCTAGCAAGGCCAAATGCATGAGGAACTCAAACTGCACCAAAACATCATCATTTTTCACAAACTCAAAGCCTAACATACTTGGAATTGAACAAGGATTACAATGGTGCTCACATTTCTTCAAGATCATACACATAAAAAGAGATTTGATGGCAAATGCAAATGACATGTTAAAATGCATTTTGGAAATCAAGGCATATATTAAGCTGATTCAGACCAAACAAACATCACACACAATCTTCAAATATGTTAACTGATGTTTCTATACTTAAAGATCAACAAAAATCACTCAAAACAAAAAAATGGTTTGTCATTGCAATCATGACATGAAGTGATGCAGGCTGTCAAAATGCAAATGGATTAGGTTCAGTTCACACACACATCACCTACAAGTTCTAAACATGCCAGCTGATAATTCAGGACTCATGGATCAGTCAAGTTTTGCTCAAACAGAAAAGATAGCATGTTGTATAATCATGGCAGGATGAGATGCAAACTGTTTTCTTGATAATAATTTGATGATGCATCATGGGAGATTATGGCAGGTCAAGGCAGTTATGCTTATGCAAACATCACACACAAGTGTTAAACATGTCAACCAATAACTTCATGCTCAGAGATCAATCAACAATTATCCAAAACAGAAAATGGCATGTTGGCAGCTATGAAATGCAAGACTGCTGAAACAAGGAACCAGATGATGATGCAGTAGGGGAGGTCATGGTATGAAAAAGGCAGTTAGGCTTATGAAAACATCACACACGAGTCCTAAACATGCTAACTGCTGATTCTAGGCTAAAAGATCAGTGAGAAACATCCTAACACAAAAACTGACATGCTGATAGCAAGTATGGTTGAACAAAATGTAGTAAGTTTCAAAACAGGTTTTAGATCATGGCATACACATACATGGAGCATACATGACAGATGCACACATATTCAACATTTGGCAACATAAGCAACAAGGTTTGACAACAACTCTAATACAATGCCTAACAAGACAAACAAAGATTTCATAACTGTCAATAAGTTATGCACACAAGACCTATGCATACATCTCATTTTTACAACAAAACAACATATAAACAAACCAAACATACAGCTGCACACATTGAAATCATGCTAAAGGTATAGGTCACGTGATAACAGTCATCCATAGCTCAGGACAGAAAAGGCGCAGCATGTCATATCTCAGCAACATTCATGGTGAATACAAAAATATCAATAGCAATCAAGATCCAATGAGCTTTATTTCACACAGGGCATTTTGCTAAATCTTAAAATGGTAGCAGCATGGTACATCATTTGAGCAGTGATGGGTGAAAACAAATACACATGTGCTGGACAGAGTAGACCTCAATCAATGATACATACCAAACATGATAATGCTAATTAAATCATCAATCTTCCTTCTTCACAACAGTTAAGACATGTAATGGTTGCAAGTCATTTCGGGAACATAATGGCACATATTGCAGATTTTTCTCATGAGCATACATTAATAATGCAACAAGTTTGATCATGGCATACACATACATATTTCTCAAAACTGTCTCAGCAAAGATCCATCATTTCAGAAATCATGTTAGGTACATAGCATCCTATCCTGAGCTAACAAACAGGACCAACATCACAAGGTTCATGAAAGTAAACATGGTATTCCCACCAAAACAAACACATCAGTTGTGAAATAATAACCCTCCTAAGTTATAGAACATCATACTTTAACAAAAGTAAGGACATTGCAACAAAAGCAAACTCTTAGCAAATATCATTTCCAACTAGATTTTGGACAGCATGAATGCATTTTTCATAACAAAACTCAATCAATCCCAACAACTATAGAACATGATACATGATGCATAGTGAAGAGGCTTAGCATTACATACCTCTTGTAGACCTCCTTAAGCAAGCTTAAAAGCAAAGAAACCCAGAGATCCTCTTTTTTGCACACGTTTGAAGTTTAGTTCCTCTTGAAGCAATAAGTGACTTCTTGGGACAGTTTGAGTAAACAAACTTCCATCTGGTCTTTAAGCTCTTAGACAGTTAAAATATCATGGATATGAGGTGTTGGGGGTGTTGAAGTGGTAGGAATGGACTTGGGTAGTGATTTGGCTCTCAAAATGCATAAAAGTCAAAATATAGAGGTATGAAGGTTGACTTTTAGATTGATGAATTTTTTGAGGAAAGCAATGATGGGAACAACTTCAAATGGCCATTTTAAGGGTTTGAATGTGGTCTTTGAAGTGTTTTGGTGTTTGGAACAAGAAATGGCATGAAAAATGCAAAATGGTGGATTTTGGTGACTTTGAGAAATTCTGCACTTTCAAGCAAGGAAGGAAAGGGGAGAGCTATGAGTTTTCTAGTATTCTGCATAGCTCTGGTGTCGAAAATGAAATAGAGGGAGCCTCTATTTATAGAGAAATGAAGGATGAGGACAGATTTGTAACTTGGCACTTTTGGAGGGATTTTGAAAAGGTAACCCTTGGCTTGAGGTTTGGTGCAGCTATAAGGTTCAACTCCTTAGCTCAATGTGAGGAGAAAATCAAGTGGAATGAGATACATGAGAAGACTGAATAGGGCATAGAGTGCAGATGTCAAAAGGTTTGTCTTTCCTCTCTTGAATTCTTTGATTATTTTAATTCCACTTGCTTGCAACTTGCTATTCCTTCAAATCCTTCATTTCTTCTGCATTTTCCTTCACTATACTCTCTAAGTATCAGATACAAACATGATCCAAGGGCTGAGAATAGCTCAAGTGGTCAAATGATGAGTTTGTGAAAAATTGTCAATGTGAGACTCAAGTGTTAAAAGCTCATCTTGCTAAATTCATAAGTCTCAGATCATAAGGGCTATGGAGGAGTTCTACCACATTTCAGAAAGCCCTCATGTAGCTCTACAACTTTCATGTTTTCATGAGTTTCAGATTCCCAAAGGAACTTGGCCAAAAGACCTCTCAAAGTTGCTGACAAACAAGCCTAAAAGTGAAATTTTTCTAAGTTACTTTTCCCTCTTGTAATGAATTTGGTCATAACTCCAAATCTATGCATTTTTTGATGATGGACCACTTTGTGACTTTTGTAGGACTTGCCAAGAGCTTTCCAATGAGCTTTGAACCAACTCAATTGGATGTGTGGTTAAAGAGTTATGGTCTTGCCCCTTTCAAAACCCTAAATCCCGACTTTTACGATTATTCCTCAATCCTTGATCCAATGGTCATGAAACTTTATGGGTAGGTGCAATATGTCATTAGGAACATTTTTTAATCGTATCTTGAGGTCAAATTCCTTATGAGTGAAGAGTTGACTTTTCGTTCAACCGAACGATCGATCGGTGACTACCGAGTCGACTGTTGATGGTCTGGACCTTTTGAGGCCTTGAAAACTTTTGAATAGACTTTACCAAGACATATGAACTTCATGGACCATGATCCCACCATTGTAACACCTTTTAAATCAAAAGTCAAACCATAGTTGACTTTTCCTAATCGAAAACCCTAATCGGGCATCCTGAACTGCATTGTTCTTGATCCTTGGGTGACAACCTCAAATTGGATTCATGCTTGATCCAATGGAATATATTTGATGATGTGGATACTCAATTCAAGGAGAACCAAAACATTGTGACATCTATAGTGCTGACTAACAGATGATTATGTGTGAACAGGTTGATCCTGAGTAGCTGAGAGCTAACTGTGTGAGTGTAGACAACTCTGATAGTGTGTTAGTAGCTTTCCTGCAAGATAGGTTATATGGTATGATTTCTGCTGCTTATAAACTCTGATATGGTAACAGGGTGTTTTAGCCAAAAATTCGCCAAAGGGGGAGTTTGTAGATGCTTTTGATTGGCTGCATTTTGTGGCAAAATATTAGAGTATGTATGAATGTCATAACTGATGTTATAACATACATGAAGAGTGTTTTGCAGGGAGAGCTAAGAGTAAGTGAAGTTGAATGTCATGTTGGGTGTTATGACATCAAGCATATGACATCAGGGCGCACAGGTCTTAGTTTTCTGTTATTAGCTCAGGCTATACTTTAGGAAAAATTCTACGAAGCCTAGTTATCTCAGGCGACATGTTAGGCATGGCTGAGGATAACATAGAAGACCCCTGACCTAATTGGAAAGGCAGAGCTTCATGAAGAGAGGTTTATCTTGGGTAAACCTAATTTCTCCATCAAGGCCCAAAGTAAGTCTGCTGCTATAAATAACAAAAGGATCATTCCTAATAGCACAGAGCTTCTGAAGAGAGATTGGAGAGATTGGAGTGTGTTTTATGAGTGAAGAACTCTGGTCTTCACGTGTGTTTAGGAGTCTTAGGATTCCTTGTAGGCCAAGCAATTGTCTGTTGTATGATTGCTCTGGTTTATTGTTAGTGAATTATTGTGTTCATTGTGTCAGTCAAAGCTTTTAAGCAAGAGTGTTGTATCTCTTGATCAAAGCTATGAAGTAAGATCAAGGTGTGTTTGAAGTGTGTCTTCATATCTCAATTGTAATTGTGTATTGATATCACAGTGGTGATTGAGGGGTAGTGAGTTGGTAACTCAGGTCTAGTGGTTTCTAGGCTGAAGTGTCATTGGGTAGGTCTTAAGTGAAGAGTGCAAACAGGTTGTTTGACTCTGAATTAATTCTGCTAATAGTGAATTTAATCCATGGCTTGGTGGCCCTAGAATGTAGGTGTGATTGACACTGAACTGGGTGTATAATTACTTGTGTTATTTACTGCTTTCCATTTACTGCTTGTTATTAAGTCATGTAGTCTGTGTTACAGTGGATGTCATAACATCTGTGATAACATCCACTCTTGGGTAGCCAGAATTTCATTACCAACCTAAAGTTTGAACGAAACAGAGGATAACAACCAAAAGTTGGAATAAAACCAAGGATACCAACCAAAAGTTGGAATAAAACCAAGATTACCCACCAAAAGTTGGAATGAAACCAAAGATACACTTAAAAATTTAGAATAAAACCAGAGATACCAACGAAAAGTTGGGATGAAACAGAGGATACCAACCAAAAGTTGAAATAAAACCAAGGACATCAACTAAATGTTGGGACGAAGACAAGATTACCAACCAAAAATTTGACTGAAACAACGATACCAACCAAAGGTTTGAAAAAGATAGAGGACTCCAACCCAAAGTTGGAATAAAAAAAAGATTACCAACCAAAAGTTGGAATGAAACCAGGGATACCAACCTAAATTTACAATAAAACCAAGGATACCAAGCAAAAGTTAGGACGAAACCAAGGATACCAACCTAAAAGTTGGGATGAACCAAGTCTACCAACCAAAAGTCGGAATAAAACCAAGATTACCAACCAAAAGATGGAATGAAACCAAGGATACCAGCCAAAAGTTGGAATAAAACCAAGGACACCAACCAAAAGTTGGAATAAAGCCAATATTACCAACCAAAAGTTTGAACGAAACAGAGGGTAGCAACCAAAAGTTGGAATAAAACTAAGATTACCAACCAAAAGTTGGAATGAAACCAACGATACCAACCAAAAGATGGAATAAAACAAAGGATACCAACCAAAAGTTGGGATGAAACAAAGGATACCAACCAAAAGATGGAATAAAACCAAGGATACCAACCAAAAGTTGGGATGAAGCCAAGATTACCAACCGAAAGTTGGGACGAAGCCAAGATTACCAACCAAAAGTTGGAATGAAATAAAGGATACTGACCAAAAGATTGAATGAAATAGAGGATACCAACCAATAATTGGAATAAAACCAAGAATCCCAACCGAAAGTTGGAATGAAACCAAGGATAACAACCCAAAGTTAGAATAAAACCAATGATACCAGCCAAAAGTTGGGATAAAACTAATATTACCAACCAAAAGATGGAAGGAAACAGAGAATATCGACCAAATTTTGGAATAAAATAGAGGATACCAACCAAAAGTTTGAATAAAACAAAGATTACCAACCAAAAGTTAGAATGAAACCAAGGATACAGACAAAAAGTTGGAATAAAACCAAGAATACCAACCAAATGTTTGAATGAAACAAAGATTACCAACCAAAAGTTGAGATGAAACCAAGTGTACCAACCAAAAGTCGGAATAAAACCAAGATTACCAACACAAAGATGGAATGAAACCAATATTACAAACCAAAAGTTTGAACGAAACAGAGGAGAGCAACCAAAAGTTGGAATAAAACCAAGGATACCAACCATAAGTTGGAATAAAACCAAGATTACCAATCAAAAGTTGGAATGAAACCAAGAATACCAATAAAAATTTAGAATAAAACCAGAGATACCAACCAAAAGTTGGGATGAAACAGAGGATACCAACCAAAAGTTGAAATAAAACCAAGGATATCAACAAAAATTTGGGACGAAGCCAAGATTACCAACCAAAAGTATGACTAAAACAGAGGATACCAACCAAAGTTTTGAAAGAAATAGAGGATTCAGCCCAAACGTTGGAATAAAACCAAGGTTACTAACCAAAAGTTGGAATGAAACCAGGGATACCAAACCAAAGTTAGAATAAAACCAAGGATATCAACCAAAAGATGGGATGAAACCAAGGATACCAACCCAAAAATTGGGATGAAACCAAGTGTACCAACCAAAATTCGGAATAAAACCAATATTACCAACTAAAAGATGGAACGAAACCAAGGATACTAGGCACAAGTTTGAATAAAACCAAGGACACCAACCAAAAGTTGGGATGAAACCATCATTACCAACCAAAAGTTTGAATGAAACATAGGATAACAACCAAAAGTTGGAATAAAACCAAGGATACCAATCAAAAGTTGGAATAAAACTAAGATTACCAACCATAAGTTGGAATGAAACCACAGATACCAACCAAAAGATGGTATAAAACCAAGGATATCAACCAAAAGTTATGACGAAGCTAAGATTACCAACCAAAAGTTGGAATGAAATAGAGGATACCAACCAAAAGTTTGAATGATATAGAGGATACCCACCAATAGTTGGAATAAAACCAAGATTACCAACCGAAAGTAGGAATGAAACCAAGGATACCAACCCAAAGTTAGAATAAAACCAAGTATACCAACCAAAATTTGGGATGAAACCAATATTACCAACCAAATGTTGGAACTAAAAGGAGGATATCTGTTGCACCCCAAAATTTGCCCAACATTTCTTTACCTAGCTTATGTTTCATTTCATGCACATTAGCATTATCATTTGCATTTCATTGACATGTATGCAGGAGATCAAGAGGTATGAGTACCAATCAAGGGCTATGCAAGGCTATGAAGCTAGCTAAGAAGGTCATTCAAGTGTTCAAGGGTTGATATCCTTGTCAGAGAGGTTGAGAGATCCCCATAGAGAGTGGTTGAAGCCAAGAGTGTGTGTCTCCTAACTAGAGAGTTGTGGGAATTCCTCAGATGATTCTGAAGCCATGGGGATGGACTTGATGTCTTGAGAGAGCTCATGAGAAGTGTTGAAGGTCACTTTGAGGCCTAGACAAGTCATTGTGCAAGATTAAGAAGACTCAGCCATGAGTGCTGCAGTTAGGGTTTGACTGGGTCAACCTTAAGTTAACTGATGATTTGGACAAGGTTGAGACCTAACTCAAGGGCCATGTGATCATGGATTGACACATTAAGATTCTATAAGGATGATTCCAAGGTCAACTCATCATGATTGAAGAGTTTGAGAAGTTTCAGGCTAGGGTTTCTAAGGCTTGACAGTGTAAAATCCCCTAGTTTGACCCCTATCTTCAAGGCAATTTAGCTCAAGATGTGATTGTCATATAATCTTTCCCCCAACATGAATGTTGTATAGCATAATCTTAGCTTTAATTTGAGTGCTAGAAGTCCTTGATAGAATTTATAGAACTCAAGTTATGACTTTGACAAGTTACAGGTCATCTGAGGTATGTGAATTTGGGAGCTTGAAAGTTGTCCAAATTGCATGAAACCTTGGCCCTAGAAGGATGATTCCTATGAACTTTTGGTAAACATGAATGTTGTTCCTTATCCTCTTAGCTTTCTAGAGAGTACTATAAGTCCTTTATAGGATTTGTGGAACTCAAGTTATGGCTTTGACAAGTCAAGGGCATTTTGGTCATTTGGAGATTATAGGTCATTTCAATCATAAGGTCATAACTCCTATTTCCATGCTTCAAATGGGAAAATTTTCAACATCAAACTTGTTCAAAATGATGTTTTAAGGCTAGTAAATAGATCATGAGATGTTGGAAATGCTTGTAGCTCAAAGTTGCAAAAGTGACCTAAAATAAGGGTATAAGTTAAATGAACCAAAGTTGGAAATTGATACACTTTTGATCTACACATCCAAACCAAGGCATGTAATAGGTCATTTTGACTCTCAAAAGCTTTTTAAGAACATTGGTTTAGCCACAATTTTTATTTGAAGTTTTATTTGTGGACTTGCTTTGAAAAGTAGTTACTTACATCTTAAGTAACATTTGCAAAACTTAGAATCAAGGCACAACCAAAGCCCCTTGCAAGCAAAACACTTCTAAAATGTCACTAGGGGAGAAATTGGAAGATAATGGGATGGATTTCAAGCTGCAAACAGAACTATGCATACCATGGCATATGGTTGAAATTCTCATGACATGAGAGATTGAAACTCTCATTAGAAGGATCTAGAGGGTTCTAGATCATCCACACATGTTCTATATATTGAGTAGAAGAGGTTCAGATAAAAGGTTGGTGATGATTGAAGGAGAGAGCAGAGATTGAGATTGAGATTTCATTTCTTGCAACTGAATTCGGTTACATCATTTCACTCACTTTCCACCCATTTTCTTGATTGCAATCTCTTCCATAGATGCTAGGGAATGATTCCAGATCATAATCAAAGGGAATTCGTGGCTGATTGGTGTTCTAGAGCTCAGATTTTTCCACCTGCAAATCACCATCGGGTTTCAAGTTTCAGGAGTTTTCAACCAGTTCTTGTGCATATAGAAGCAAGGGAATGATCCATTGATCGTGTTTGGAAGGTTGGAGAGCTTGATTTGAAGATTTAGTGCATCTGTTCATCAAGAGTTGACAGGTATGTAAACTTCTTCTTCCAGCATAAATTAGGTAGAATCAATACGAATTAGGATGTTAGATGCATTGTAGAATGGTGTAGGAAGGTTTTCAGATAGTTAGTTTGAGCATTAGTGACCAATTAAGGATGTTACCATTTTTGGTTGAGAATTGGTTATGGCGAATCTTGAGGTTTCAGAGAGAATAAAGGGCATGAATGAATTCGTGATGAAATTTGGGACGAGTTTCATGTATAAACCACTTGCAATGGAGGATCCTAGAGAGAGTTAGGGTTGGGGACGATGACCGGAGCACCACCGGTGGTGGCCGGAGCTGCGCGCGAGGTTCAGAAGTTCAAAACGAGGAAGATGACTTTAGAGCCATTGGATGGGGCTGAGACCTTTGACCAGCTGAAGATCCAAAGACCACGTATTGATTTGAGTTTGTGAAGGACCCTGAATTGAATGAAACGATGCGTTTCATTAATGTAGTCTGGGTGGGCTTAGTGCAGATTGATACTCACACCCCCTTGTTGGGCCCAATCCATGAATTGAACTGATTTTCATTGCTAGCTGCACCGTGTGTTTATGTTTTTCTTTTGATTTTCTTTAATTTCTTCATTTTATTCATGGTTCATGATTAAATCATAAAAAATTGAAAAATAAGTCAATTGATCCCATTCTTTTGCATTGAATTCATGATAGAATCTAGTATTTTTTAGATAAAAAATATTTTTATTTCATGCATTTTCTGATTTTATGGGAATTTTTACATTTTAATTGATATTAAAATAGTTATGTTGATACTTGATTTTGTGGAATTTTGTGTGATCATGTGATGATGATTTTGATCCTGATTTTTTGTGAGTTGTTAGCATAGATATGCATGCTCCCCATAGAATTTTCTCACATTTTTGTGATGAACATATGTGGTAGTTTAGGTTGAAACCTTTAGAAGCTCCATTTTCAGGGTTTATGGTTGATACCATTGGATTTAGGACTTAATTTTAGGACTTAATAGATGATTTAGTCCCTGGTTTTTGTATGAGGCATACTTAATTGAATTAGGATCTCTTAGGAATTTTTGTAGAAATTTATAAGATAGTGTGCTATTTTTGCTTGATTTTAGTTTAGGTGCTAGTTTTAGATGATTCTAAGGCACTAACTCAACTAGATTAACTTCTTTAGTTCCCTTAGGTTAGGGTTTTGCTTTGCTTGTTCTTGGATGATGTTGAAGGCAAGTTGAAGATGCATTGGATTGCTTGAAGAGGCTTGGATTTGAAGATCTTCCCTTCTTGTGGTGTAGTTTTGATTAGGTTAAGATTAGGGTTTTGTAGGCAGAGCTTCTAGATGGTTCTCTTCCTTCATAAACATGGAATATGTTGATCAATTCCATTCTTCCCTATGATGTAAGGTCCCTTGTAAAGGCCTCATCCCTCCTTTGGTAGGATGTGTGGCTCTTTGCAAATTGGTAGAACCTTTGAGGGTCCCTTTCTCTGATGACAGGATGCTTAGTGGTGACCTTTGGTCTTTACTCTGCTACCAATCATCCAAACTTTTCTCTTGATAGATGAATCTTTCTCCCTTGTTAGAGGATGGAGTTCCTTGCTTGAAGAAGATTTGAGGATGGAGTTGATACTTCCATGTGATTGAAGACTACTCTGAGGAGCTGAAGATTGTAGATGAAGATGAGCTAGCTGATGCTGGTAAGGAGGAGAGAGATGAAGCAATGAAGAGGATTCAATTGAGATTGAGTGAAGAGCTGAGGCTTGAAGAATAAAGGATAAGCTGATATTTATGCTGATGCATTGAGAGCCTGAGGGAATCAAGTTGATACTTGTAGTTAGAAGTAAAGCTTGAAGGTGGGGTGTAATGTAAAGCTGAAGCTTAAGGAAGAGAAAATAAGTTGATACTTATGTTTGATAGGTTGAAACCTTGGAGAAGCAAGTTGATACTTATCATGGAAGATGATAGCCCTGAAGAGCTGTTGAAGATTGATGACTGGACTGCTGGCAGAAGAGGGCCCTGCTGTGAAGCTGTGAGAGGGGTTGATCCGTTTTCTTTTCCTGTCTGTTTTCTTTTCTATATTGATGTGCCTTGTTTGATTTGCTTGATGCATTAGAATAAGTTCATGTTTAGATTTTAATCTAGGAACATGATTGCACTAGAGGTTGAGTTGCTCCCTCTGCTTGTATTTTTACTGTATGGCTTTGCTTGTGGGTATTCGGTAGAGCCCAGCTCCCTTGCCCATGTGGTTTGTGTTTTGCTTGATGGAATTTTATTTTCTGTAGGATTGCAGTTACTCATATTTTGCTTGATAGCATGTCATTTCTTCTGCACGATTGCAGTTATTCATATCTGGCTTGAGGTCGAGATGAGCTTGTGGAGGCTGATGTCCCACACACATTTCCTCCCTCACTTGCATTGCATGCATTTTACAGTCGTTTATTGTTTACTGTTTAAGCTGATGCTTTATCTGTTTCTGTTTATCATTGACATGATCCCCTAGGAATCTCACTTCCTTTGATAAGGAAGTGATGATAGAAATTTAGGTTGAAACATATGCATGACAACTTCTAGGAGTTCCCTGTTTCAAACCTCAACCATAGGATGAATCCTTGGCATGACAACATTAGGACTTGATAGTCTCCCTTTAGTTGAGCCCCTTCTCTTCTCTTCTCAAAACAAATGAAAATACAATAATAAAGGTTAACTGACGTCATACGTTACGAGCCTTAAGCTATCTGAGAGAGGATTGTTGGAGAGTCTCTTTTCAACAGTCTGGATGTTTAGTATGGCACCCTTTGGGTGACATGTGACACATTCACTCTCAGGTCATAGTCTCTAGTGCGATATTAGTTACAAACACCATAAAAAACAGTTCTTCCGTAAAAGACAGAAAACAAAATTCAAACCTTTTTGCCTCGTGGGCCCGTAATTCAAAGGAAGCTTTTCTGATGAAAAGAGTGTCGTTAACTCTCAGTTCTACCGCAAACAGGCTTTGTCCCTAACTGCTGGAACTGTTTGTTAACCCTACTCGATAAAACAGATGAATCTGAATTCCCGTAATCCATATTATCCCGAACTACGTAAGCTCTAATCTCTCATACCTGTTGAGAGTACATAGGCACAACACTGATGTATTGGCGAGCCACCTTTCCCGTAACCCGTAGTAGGTCGAACTACGTTGATAGGTAGATAGATAAACCAACCCGTCCAATAAAGGTCGAACTATGTAGGAATAAAGTGCGACGCTTTGCCGAGTCATCTTTTTTTTCCTTTTCAGACCAGCCTTGATAGGTAGATAGATAAACCAACCCGTCCAGTAAACACAACAAGCGTGGATCCCATCGAGTACGATGAACTTGAGGGGTGCTAATACCTTCCCCTTGCGTAACCGACTCCCAAACCCAGACAATGGTTGCGATGACCTTGTCTTATACCTTTTCGTCAGGTTTTTCCGATCGTTTCCTTTCCCGTTCTGAGGGATAAATAACGAAAGGTGGCGACTCTTCTGTTTTGCCGGCACCTTATTTTCGCGGAAGCGACAGCTGGCGACCCTGCTGGGGACTTGATAGTTCCCTGGGATCCAACGTCCCGTATGCGAGTCAGTTTGGGGATCCAACGTCCCCTGCGAGAGTCAATCCTAGCGCTTGTATGATTACTTGTTGGTTGTGTTTATTTATCGCACTTTATTTCCCGCACTTTATTTTCAGTATGATATGATTATCTGTGCTGTTGTGGAAGGGGCATTCTAATGAGTGAGAAGCTGGACCCAGGCTTGAGTGAACCTAGCATTAGTTATGGAAATTAATGGGCGCGTGCTTGCTTGGCAGGCACTAGTGTCTCATGAAATCCACGCTCAGACGAGGTTCTCCCGGTTGACTTCTTTTTCAACCCTTTGGGTTGAGGGGGTTGTTGGTTTGGAGGATTGTCGACTCTGGGGACCGATCATTTGGAATTCAGTCGAGTGAGGCCGCTTTAGGAGATGGTGATGCCACACCTTCTGGGTATCATATCACCCCTCTTGAATGTCTGTGACGCTGATGACCGCATAGGATGCCGAACTTGTGTCAGTTTAGGTCCATACCTGTGAGCAGGGTTGGGTTTGTTGCAGGAAACCTTAACCTTCAGACTACCTGGTTTTCTGGATAGTGACTCAGTGTTGTTGGTGTCAGAGGTTCTCATCATCAGATGTGTATGTTGTTCTTGACAGAGCAGGTTTATGATTGAGATCAGAGGATCTCGTCAGCAGAGATATGTTTGTTCTTGATAGAGCAGAGTTTTGGTCCTATATCAGAGGTCCTTATTATCAGATGTTTGTTCTTGATAGAGCAGAGTTTCGGTCTTGTATCAGAGGTCCTTATTATCAGATGTTTGTTCTTGACAGAGCAGATTTATGGTCCTATGTGTGTGTGTTCTTGACAGAGCAGATTTGTGGTACGATACCAGGGTTTTCTTCTTATCAAAGATAATGGTTGTTCTTGATAGAGCAACATTATGGTTTTGTTGATACAGAATCTTCACAGCACCAGTCGTCTTGATCTCCTGCTGCATGATTGCATTTTACATCGCTCTGCATATTCATTTGCATTTCATTAACGTGTGTCTGTGTTGCAGGTACCGTTTCCCCCGATTCAGGATTTCTTGCCTTCTATTGCGCTACTATGGGTTCTCTGAGGAAGACCGTGGCTTACAAGCTCCCTGCTCCTGATGTGGTTCAGCTGATTGGTTTGATTGCTTTAGCAGATGATTCTGTGAGAGATGAGTTCAGAAAGTCTTACGGCAAACTGCTTAGTTTGGTTCGTAAACCCTCTGTGTTTGAGTTGAATGGGTTGCATGCTCTGCTGCAGTTCTACGACCCTCCGTTGAGATGCTTTACTTTCCAGGATTTTGTTCTTGCACCCACACTAGAGGAGTATGTTGATTTGGTAGGTGTGCCTATCAAGATTCAGATGCCCTTTGTTCATATGGACGCTGAGCCTAATCTCGCTAGTCTAACTCCCTCACTTCATCTGTATGCCTCTAAGCCAATTTTGTCTAGTTGGAACAAGGTTACCGGTTTCTCCTTGCAGTTCTTAGTGGGAAAAGCTCAGCAGTGCGCCAAAGACGGATGTTGGGTCGTGTTCAATGTCATCCTCGCTCTGTGCATATACGACATCATTCTGTTCCCCAATATGCCCGACTTTGTGGACTTCGACGCCTTCCACATCTTTGCTTCAGGGAATCCAGTCCCTACCTTGATAGGATATGTCTACCATTCCACCCACTACAAAAACGAGAACAGAAGAGGTAAGAATGTGTCGTGCTGTGTGCCCTTGCTTTATAAATGGCTTGATAGTCATCTACCCAAGAGGGGTCCCTTTGCTTCGTTTGCAGCCACAGCTGAGTGGTCTGAGCGTTTGATGAGTCTATCAGCGGAGGATATTGACTGGTTTGACAGAGATAGGTTAGGCACTGAGATTATCTTCAGCTGCAGCGGGTTTCTGAACGTGCCTTTGATAGGCAGGAAGGGCTGTATAAACTATAATCCGTCTCTGCTGGTCCGACAGTCTGCTTATGCTTTGAGAGCTCCGCCGAAGGATGAAGAGGTGCAGGAATCTCTGTACCTCACTGGTCTTCTAGAGGGGGATATGTTATCTAAGCTTCAGAGCGCTTGGAATGGTATCACTAAGCGGGGAAAACCATTGCTGGGGAAAAGTAATAGTCAAGCCTACGCTCCGTATGTGACTTGGATCAGAGCCAGAGCAGATGCTATAGGGATGCCGTTTCCTCCTGCCAAGCCAAAAAGCCCTCCAGTGATTGAAGAGCCTACCATCGTGCCTATTCAGCAGCATAATCAGGTGTTAGCTGAGAGAGATGAGCTGAAAAAGGCAAATGAAGAACTGGAGAAAGAATTGGCTCAGCTCAGAAGCGAGAGAAACGAAGTTGTTCATTCTTGCAAGAGGCAGACCGAGCTGGTGAACCAGTTGGGGACAGACTTGACTAAGCAGATAGCTGAGCGTGAGCGCTTGGGTCGGGACTTCAAAGCTGTCAATGACGTACTGGCCACTAAGAAGCAGCACTTGGATGAAGCGTATCGGAGAATATCCAAGTTTAATCAGCATTGGAAGGCCGCCCTGGTCAACAGGAAAGAACGGGAGGATAAGCTGATGCAACAGATTTCCAAGCTGAAGGCCCAGGTGAAGGCTAGTGAGAAGAGGTTTGATGAAGAAACCGCTCGCAGATATGCCGCTGAAGGCCAGCTCAACAAAGCTCTTGCTAACCTGAAGGAGCGCAAACTGACGTTTGGATCCAAGAAGCGGAAGCTAGAAGATTGTTTCGGCGAAGGAGCATGGGATGATTCGGTCGAAGGTCTTCAGTACACCATTGTGCAGAGGGAGTTACTCGTCGACGGGTTGCTCACTTGGCCTGATCATCCAGAAACGAAGGGGTTGTTAGAAGAGTTTTGCGCCCGTGCCCGTGCTTGACTATTTGTATTCCTTTTGTTTTGATCGTTGTTGTATGCTGACCATCACCAGGCTTGTTGGTCGAGGTCATGCTATTGATTCTGTTTGTACTCAGTAACATTGTGTACTGCCTTAATGGGCTTTCTTTGTATATATGAGATGTTATTTCCACGACTGGACTCGGACTTCTTATTATCAGCACTGGCACTCAGGCACTAGGATCGAGGGATACCTCCCTAACGCACAGACACACGTTTGCATTTGCATGGAGCATTTGCATGACGAGCACTTTGTTGTTTTTCTAACCCTCTTGTGTATACAGGTTGTTCCAGGTTGTTCCAGGTTGTTTCAGGTTGTTCCAGGATTGATCAGAGACCTATCCACCGCTATCCGACCAGAGCAAATCAAACCAGAATTATGGAGCAAATGCAAACTGATGTTCAGGAACTCCGAGAAAGGATGGACCGTTTCATGGAGCTCATGCAAGTGGTCGCCAATGGCCAGGATCAGCTCAGAACCTTGGTTCAGCCTCTGATTTCATGGGTCGATAGCAATGGTGTACTTCATGGTGGGACCGTGCCTACCCCTCCACCAGTTGAAACTCCTCAGAATGGCGTCCCCGTGACTGGGGGGAATGGCAGTGCCAACGGAAATATGATAGCTAACATGGGACTCAACGGTAATACGACGAGCATCGGTAATGGGAACTTTGAAGCTAATGTCAATTTGGGGCTGGGCAACAGCGATGCAGGTGTTGGAAATCTGTTTGGGCCTCAGCCGTGGTTAGAAGAACGTCAAGACGATGTGTTCTCTCAGAGAGGTGCTGAAGGGGAGCTGACTGCTGAAGCACGACTTAGGTTCAAGGCACTCGAGGACAAGATGAGGAATATCGAGAACCAGAACACCCTGGGCGTTGATATGTCCAAGTTGGGACTGATTGCTGATTTCAAGGTGCCTCCAAAGTTTAAGGTACCTGACTTTGAAAAGTACAAGGGCACCACTTGCCCTCGCGTCCACCTGAGATCATATTACAGAAAAATGTCAGCTCATTCTGAGGACGAGAAGTTGCTGATGCACTTCATTCAGGACAGTCTGTCCGGACCCTCCCTCGAATGGTACATGAGTCTGGAACCTACCAGTGTGTGCACGTGGAAGGACCTTGCTGAAGCATTTGTGCACCACTACCAATATAACAGTGGCTTGGCTTTGAACCGAGTCCAACTGCAGAACCTGTCGCAAAGGAACAACGAAGGGTTCAAGGAATACGCCCAGCGATGGCGTGAGTTGGCAGCCAGGGTTCAGCCGCCGATGGCTGAATGTGAGCTTGTGCAAATGTTCGTGGCCACCCTCCTAGGGGTTTATTATGAGAAATTGGTCAGCGGTATGTCCAGAACCTTCTCAGATCTCATTATCACGGGTGAGCACATCGAAAATGGGATCAAATTGGGGAAAATTCAAGGTGATTCATCCTCAGCTGGAGGAGGCAAGAAACCTTATGGTGGCAAAAGACGGGAAGGAGAAACGAGCGTTGTGACCAACGCTCGAAGGAAGGGTAAAGGCCCTCACCAGCAGGTGGCCAGTATAACTATCCCGGCAGTTCAACAACCCCAGCCACAGTAGCAGCAGCAGCAACTGAATCAACAAGGGTACAAAAAGTATCAGAACAGGGCATCTCTGTCGAGCCGTCACCTCGAGACACCGCCCATGTCCTACGCTCAACTATTGCAGACTTTGCTTCAGCTACAATTGATCCAGAAGAGAACCCTGGCTCCCTTGACAGGGGCACCTCCGCCAGGTTATGATGCGAATGCGACTTGCAAATTTCACTCAGGGGCACCAGGCCACACGATAGAAAATTGCAAAGCCTTCAAGCATAAGGTGCAGGATATGGTGGACGCTAAGATCATCAATTTCTCAGATAATGTGCCAAACGTCACGAAGAACCCTATGCCGAATCATAGGGGAGGTGGGGTAAACGCAATTATTGAAGACGAGAGTTCGGATTTGTTGACTAACGTCAGAGATCTGAAGACACCGCTTAGCTTCGTTAAAGCTAAGCTGATGAAAATAGGTTTCTTTCCAGGTTATGGAGAACTGTGCATGGGCTGTGCGACAAGTCCTGATGGATGTGAACAGTTGATAGATGGGATTCAAAGTCTGATGACTGAAGGAATCCTGCAGTTTGGCCGAAGGGCCGAAAGCGGATCGGGAGAGGTAATGCTGAAGCAAGATGATAAGGTTGCCACCATCACCATCCCTCGCCGGACGATAACTATTTCTGCACCCAGACCGCCCACAATTACTATCACCAAAGCTGGGCTGATACCCTTCGAAAGCATCAATGCTGTCCCATGGCATTACGGGGCAGAAGTCTACTGCAATGGACAGAAGTTGGAGCTGGAACCATCAGGGTCGTCTATGGAGAACCTAGCGGGCGTTAGCGGAATTATTCGCAGCGGAAGAATATTTGCTCCACCTGAGATTGTGGCGGACAAAGCGGACAAAGCTGGTGCAACTGATAAAGGGAAGAGTAAAGTCGTTGAAGAGATCCCCCGTGGGGTAGAAAAAGACTTACTCGTTAAAGACGCCGAGGAATTTATGAGGTTGATTAAAAAGAGTGACTACAAGATTGTGGATCATCTCCATCAGACACCCTCGAAGATTTCCATCCTGAATCTGTTGCTGTGTTTCGAGGCACACCGCAACGCGCTGCTGAAGGTGTTGAACGCCGCATATGTACCGCAGGAAATATCGGTAAACCAGTTGGAAGAGGTCGTAGCCCACGTGAATGCTGGAAATGGGTTAGGGTTCACTGACCTAGAGCTGACGCCGAAAGGAAGGAACCACAATAGTGCCCTGCACATCTCGATAAAGTGTAGGGGAACGATTATGTCTCACGTGTTGGTGGACACAGGGTCATCACTCAATGTTCTTCCGAAGAAGGCATTAATGAAGTTAGATACTCGCGAATTGATTTGCACACCCAGTGATCTGGTTGTGAAGGCGTTCGATGGAACCAAACGGCATGTTTTCAGGGAGGTGACCCTGCCAATCCAAGTTGGGCCGGAAACATTCGACGCGGTCTTTTACATTATGGACATCATGCCTGCCTACAGCTATCTCTTGGGCCGACCATGGATCCATTCTACGGGTGCCGTGACATCCACGTTGCACCAGAAGCTCAAGTATGATGTCGAAGGTAGCATCGTGACTGTATGTGGCGAGGAAGATATAATGGTGACCCATTTGTCGTCCTTCAAATATGTTGAGATGGATGGGGAAATCCACGAAACCCTATGTCAAGCGTTCGAAGCTGTTAAAGTCAAGAGCGTAGCTCCTGTAATCACTGAGAAGCCAGAGATGACTCTCTCCTCCTTCAAGGAAGCTCAGGCCGTTGTTCAAGCCAGATCTACCCCAGGCTGGGGACGAATTTTGGAGATACCTAACAAGCAAGACAAGTTTGGGTTGGGGTATTCTCCCGCGGCTGAAGCCTCCTCCTCTTCCAGCAGTACATCACGAAGTAAAGGACCGATCCAGTTTACTAGTGGCGGGATGATATTTGAAAGCATCAACGCGGTGTCTGAAGACGGCGGAGATAGAGACTGTGACTTAGACTCTTGGATCCAGCCAAGCAAGCCAGGCGAGAGCCTCAACAACTGGTCCATCAGGGATATCATCCAAGTGACAGGCAAAGAGTAATGATTTACTTTTTTCCAATCATTGTACAACCCTATGTCCTACCCGGGGCATAGTGGTTTTATTGTCAGGGCCTTGTTTGATTATGTACATGCATTTTATCAATAAATTGAAAGGCGCTTTATTCATATTCAAATGTTGTGATCTCTGTTATTCATGTTTTGTATTTGTTTTGAAAAACAATAAAATGGCAATGAGGTTTGTGCTAACCTGCATATCCTTGTTTTAAGCTTAACCCTTGTTATTGCAGGATCCACATAGCAGATGACATCGACTCTGGACCTTCTGCGACTCACTTCGACTTCGATTGCCCGATCTATCAAGCCGAAGAAGAGATTGATGAAGATGAAGACCTTCCCAAAGAGTTGGCCCGCTTGTCAAAACAAGAAGTGAAAGTTATTCTGCCTCACGAAGAAGAAATTGAGATTGTGAATCTGGGTTCTGAGGAACTGGTCAGGAATGTCAGGATAGGGGCTGCATTGCAGAGTGACGTCAAGCAGAGATTGGTCGAGATGCTGGATGAGTATAGTGACGTCTTTGCTTGGTCATACGAAGATATGCCTGGACTTGATACAGATATCGTGGTCCATCACTTGCCGCTGCGAGAAGATTGTCCTCCCGTTAAGCAGAAGCTTAGGAGGACGCGACCAGATATGGCCGTTAAGATCAAAGAAGAAGTGCAGAAGCAGCTTGATGCTGGCTTCTTAGCGGTCACTACTTACCCTCCGTGGGTCGCCAACATAGTGCCTGTACCGAAGAAGGACGGTAAGGTACGAATGTGCGTCGATTATCGGGATTTGAATAGGGAGAGCCCTAAAGATGATTTCCCGCTCCCTCATATTGATGTGTTGGTCGACAATACAACTCAGTTCTCCGTATTTTCGTTCATGGATGGCTTCTCCAGCTACAATCAGATCAAGATGGCACCGGAGGACATGGAGAAAACTACGTTTATCACACCTTGGGGAACATTTTGCTACAAGGTAATGCCTTTTGGTCTGAAGAACGCAGGAGCCACTTACCAACGAGCTATGGTTACCTTGTTTCATGATATGATTCATCATGAGATTGAAGTCTATGTTGATGACATGATTGCGAAGTTCCAAACGGAGGAAGGACATCTGGTCAATTTGCTGAAGCTTTTTGAGAGGCTTAGGAAGTTCAGGTTGAGGCTGAATCCTAACAAGTGTACTTTCGGAGTACGGTCTGGAAAACTACTGGGGTTTATATTGAGTGAAAGAGTCATCAAGGTTGATCCTGCGGAGATAAAAGCGATACAAGATATGCCAGCGCCGAAAACAAAAAAAGAAGTTTGTGGTTTCCTGGGCAGAATAAACTACATTGCAAGGTTTATTTCTCAGCTCACGGCCACGTGTGAACCGATGTTTAAACTGCTAAAGAAAGATCAGGCGATTATCTGGAACGAGGATTGCCAGAAGGCATTTGATAAGATAAAACAGTATCTACAGGAACCTCCAATCTTGATACCCCCAGTGGCCGGACGACCCTTAATCATGTACTTGACAGTTCTTGAGAATAGTATGGGGTGTGTTCTCGGTCAACACGACGAGACGGGCAGAAAGGAGCATGCCATTTACTACTTGAGTAAAAAGTTCACAGACTGTGAATCTCGCTATTCGATGCTGGAGAAAACGTGTTGTGCATTAGCTTGGGCTGCCAAACTTTTACGACAGTACATGCTCAACCACACAACCATGTTAATTTCGAAGATGGATCCGATCAAGTACGTCTTCGAGAAGCAAGCGCTTTCGGGCAGGATTGCCAGATGGCAAATGGTGTTGACGGAATATGACATTCAGTACGTTTCCCAGAAGGCCATCAAGGGAAGCGTATTGTCTGAATACCTTGCCGAACAGCCGATCGAGGATTATCAGCTGATGAAGTTTGAATTCCCTGATGAGGATATCATGTTTCTCAAAGCGAAAGATTGCGATGAACCGTTGCCCGACGAGGGTCCAGATAGGAAATCCCAGTGGAAATTGATATTTGACGGGGAGGTTAATTCTTATGGAAGTGGCATTGGGGCGGTCATCACGACTTCCCACGGCTCCCACATCCCATTTACTGCGAGACTGGCGTTTCCAATCACCAATAATGAGGCGGAGTACGAAGCATGCATCATGGGTCTAGAAGAAGCAATTGATTTGAGAATCAAGAACCTAGACGTATATGGTGACTCGGCACTTATGATTAACCAGATTAAAGGGGAGTGGGAGACTCGTCAATCGAATTTGGTGTCGTACACGAACTATGCCAGAAGGCTGCTTCCGTTCTTTGATCGAGTGGAACTCCATCATGTACCCAGAGCTGAGAACCAGATGGCTGATGCCTTAGCCACGTTGGCTTCAATGTATAAAGTCAATTTTTGGAATGAAGCTCCAAGAATTGTCCTTTCTCGTCTGGACAGACCTGCATTCGTCTTTGCGATCGAGGAAGCCCCCGATGGCAAGCCATGGCTCCGTGATATCCAGACCTTCCTTATGACTAAGGAGTATCCGGCGGCAGCGTCAACCCAAGATAAGAAGACTCTGAGGAGGCTGTCTGGAAATTTTTATCTCAATCCTGATGGAGTTTTGTATAAGAGAAACCATGATCTCGTGCTACTCAGATGTGTAGATGAGAAAGAGGCGAGTATGCTCATGGAAGAGGTCCATGAAGGCACATTTGGTACGCACGCCGGCGGGAATGCTATGACGAGAAAAATCCGGAGAGCAGGATATTACTGGCTGACGATGGAATCGGATTGCTTTAAATTCGCGAAGAGATGTCATAAATGCCAGATTTATGCTGATAAGATTCATGTGCCGCCGTGCCCGTTGAATGTCATGTCCTCCCCGTGGCCGTTCTCCATGTGGGGCATCGACATGATAGGCAAGATCGAGCCCACTGCATCTAACGGTCATCGCTTCATTCTAGTAGCTATCGACTACTTCACCAAGTGGGTGGAGGCAGCCTCATACGCTAATGTGACCAAGCAGGTGGTGGCTAAATTCATAAAGAGGGACATCCTCTGTCGTTACGGAATTCCCGAGCGAATCATTACTGATAATGGTTCGAATTTGAATAACAAGATGATGAAGGAGTTGTGCTAGAGTTTCAAGATTGAACACCACAACTCATCTCCTTACCGGCCGAAGATGAATGGCGCCGTTGAAGCGGCCAATAAGAACATCAAGAAGATTGTGCAGAAGATGGTTGTGACCTACAAAGATTGGCACGAGATGTTGCCATTCGCGCTGCACGGTTATCGTACAACGGTACGTACATCAACCGGGGCAACTCCTTTCTCCTTGGTGTACGGTATGGAAGTTGTCCTACTGTTAGAAGTGCAGATCCCTTCTTTGCGATTTTTGGTTGACGTAAAACTCGATGAGGCAGAATGGATTAAGAACCGACTAAACCAACTCATCCTGATGGACGAGAAGAGATTAGCGTTGATTGCACATGGTCGTCTATACCAAAGCCGAATGAAGAAAGCGTATGAAAAGAAGGTGCGTTCCAAGAGCTTTCAGACGGGTGATCTCGTCCTGAAGAAGATTCTTCCTCCACACTCCGATCACCGGGGCAAGTGGACTCCCAATTACGAAGGTCCGTATGTCGTCAACAAGGTCTTCTCGGGAGGAGCCTTGTTGTTATCCACGATGGATGGTGAAGATTTTGCATCCCCGGTGAACGCGGACGCATTTAAAAAATACTTTGCTTAAAAAATGACCCGCTGGAAAGAAAAAGAATATCCAGGCAAAAATGGGGCATCCCGGCGAACCATAACAAAGGAAAAAGGTTCGGGCAAAAATTAGGGATATAAAGAAAAGAATGTACACCCACAAAGTCGAAAACCCGGAAGGGCGACTTTGGCAAAAAAGGGTATCCCGGTGAATCGAAAACCCGAAAGGGCGATTCAGCCAAAAGTTAGGGATTTGAAAAAGCAAATGATTGCGTTCCGCGTGTGGACTTTCATTGTTTAGTGGTTTGGAAGACCTGAGGGCCGTTTATCTGAATCAATCTCTTCTGAAGCTGAAGCGTCGGAGAAGTATCGAAGTCGAGTGGGTCATAGAGGGATCAACTCATGGTGTTCGTCTACGCCTCGTTGCCGACATTTGTATATACTGATGTATATTTATGTTTTTATATTTGCGTAGCTTCCTCATTCCAGGAGCTGGCATCTGTTGTAAAACATTTTTGCCCATTCAGGGGTTCGTTATCAAAAAAATGTATACTATTCAGCAATTCGGTTTGTTTGTTTAGAATCTATCTATTTTGTTTGTGAAAAAGAACGCCGATGTTTTTGATAAAATGCACATACATAAACTTACTGGCCTAGGCCGCTGATTGTTGAAACAATGAATTACTTGGGTATTGTCACAAGATGATAACTTTGATAGGTCCCTTTGAGAAGGGTATCTTGTCTGTTTGTTTGTGCAGGTGTAGCATATACCAGGCAGTAAGCCGTATGCGTCCCCAAGCAGGATGATTCCTTCTTCTCCAACAAGTTCAGTAGCCTCTCCCCACAGAGTCTGAACAGGAGATCGTAAAGCATTGATATGTCTCCCCAGGTAGAGAAGATTCTCCCCTGAATCAGAGATATCGTGAAGGAATGTCAATCTCCCCAGCTGAGTCGTATACTGAAGTGTGTAGCACTCGATAGTTCCAGACTGAAGTCTTCACCAGAATTGAAATTCCCCACAGAGTCATACTCTCCCTAGTAAGCAGGATGATTCCTTCTTCCCCAGCCGAGTTCGCAGTTCCCCAAGAAAGCCGAGTCCTTGGAGAGCGTTCGGGCCATGATTGGTTGTCCCCAGTAGAGTGTTGAATAGCTGATGCTGTATCTCCCTGCCGGAGTTGTTATCTCCAGGAAAGTTTTTGCCGCGAAGGCTGTGCAGTTTATTTCTGCGATTGATATCGTTTCCTCAGCAGTTGTGGTTCGTATGCTCAGATGAGTAGATCCAGGTTCTCATAGAGCTTCGTTACCCTGCAGCGGTCGACTGAAGTTCGTTGCCCCAGGCGGAGTCCAATTGGGGTTGGTGGGACCTCGTCTCCTCGGCAGGATGATTCCTTCCTCCACCAGATTGGTTCTTTCTCCTTAACAAGAAGATTCTCCCTTCAGCATTTATTTTGCTGATAGGATCGTAGCATTTTGCATGATTGCATAGCATTTACCCTAAACGCGTAGCATTTCCACCGTGTGGAGCATTACGCCATTGTCAAAGCATATGCATACTAAGCATGAGCTAGGTCGTTACTGTGCTTGTTTTGCAGGTGTTGCTCTGCAGGGTTGCTTGCTCAAGACGATTCTTGAAACCCCCCAGCGGAAGTTGATTGCTTAAGATGATTCCTAAAATCCCCAGTGAAGTCGCAAGAGTTGGTTGCTCAAGTTGACGCTTAGAGTCCCCGGCAGAGTGTTTGCTCAGGATGATTCCTGAAATCTCCATGGAGTTATTTGTTCAGGATGATTCTTGAAGTCCCCACGGATTTATTTGTCCAGGAGGATTCTTGAAGTCCTCAGCAGAGAGATGATTTACCCGGAACGATTTATAGATCCTCGAAGCAGAGTTACTTGATAGTTCTCCAGAATCCCCAGCGGAGATGTGTCATCCCCAGCAGGTTTCTGAACAGCGAAGTTTAAACTTCCCTTGAAGACTTGATGATTGAAGTCCAACCGTATTAACGAAGCAGTTCTCTCAGCTGATGCGGAGCGCCTGATGGCAAAAGTTTGGATATCCCCAATTGGTTCATGATTGACCGAGAATTCTATTCCCGATTTAGTGATGAAGTCCGGCGGATGCCCAAAAATTTCTTTGAATGCCCGTTGGCATGATTAACTTGATTGTTGACCTGATGAGTCCCGAGCAATCCTGATGCCTGACGGCATGATCGATCGTGTATCACCGGTTACCGTGTGACCAATTCCCCAGCTAGTTGCCGTGCAGCTAATATTTCAATTTCCGAAGATTTGTCCCTATCAGAGTACAGTGTACTTGTGCAGTTGGCAAATTTCCGGGGTTTATTGGTATTCAACCGTCTTTTACCTTGATTTTTTGAGAGCCGTTCGCTCCTCACCCAGTCAGGTTCAAGCCGTTTGAATAGGGGCAGCTGTTGCACCCCAAAATTTGCCCAACATTTCTTTACCTAGCTTATGTTTCATTTCATGCACATTATCATTATCATTTGCATTTCATTGACATGTATGTAGGAGATCAAGAGTTATGAGTACCAATCAAGGGCTATGCAAGACTATGAAGCTAGCTAAGAAGGTCATTCAAGTGTTCAAGGGTTGATATCCTTGTCAGAGAGGTTGAAAGATCCTCAGAGAGAGTGGTTGAAGCCAAGAGTGTGTGTCTCCTAACTGGAGAGTCGTGGGAAGTCCTCAGATGATTCTGAAGCCATGGGGATGGACTTGAGGTCTTGATAGAGCTCATGAGAAGTTTTTAAGGTCACTTTGAGGCCTAGACAGGTCATTGTGCAAGATTAAGAAGACTCAGCCATGAGTGGTGCAGTTAGGGTTTGACTGGGTCAACCCTAAGTTAACTGATGATTTGGACAAGGTTGAGACCTAACTCAAGGGCCATTTGATCATGGATTGACACATTAAGATGCTCTAAGGATGATTCCAAGGTCAACTAATCATGATTGAAGAGTTTGAGAAGTTTCAGGCTAGGGTTTCTAAGGCTTGACAGTGTAAAATCCCCTAGTTTGACCCCTATCTTCAAGGCAATTTAGCTCAAGATGTGATTGTCATCTCATCTTGCCCCCAACATGAATGTTGTAGATCATAATCTTAGCTTTAATTTGAGTGCTAGAAGTCCTTGATAGGATTTATAGAACTCAAGTTATGACTTTGACAAGTTACAGGTCATCTGAGGTATGTGAATTTGGGAGCTTGAAAGTTATCCAACTTGCATGAAACGTTTTCCCTAGAAGGATGCTTCCTATGAACTTTTGGTAAACATGAATGTTGTTCCTTATCCTCTTAGCTTTCTAGATAGTACTAGAAGTCCATGATAGGATTTGTGGAACTCAAGTTATGGCTGTGACAAGTCAAGGGCATTTTGGTCATTTGGGGATTATAGGTCATTTCAACCATAAGGCCATAACTCCTATTTCCAAGCTTCAAATGGGAAAATGTTCAACATCAAACTTGTTCAAAATGATGTTTTAAGGCTAGTAAAGAGATCATGAGATGTTGGAAATGCTTGTAGCTCAAAGTTGCAAAAGTGACCTAAAATAACGGTATAAGTTAAATGAACCAAAGTTGGAAATTGATACTTTTGATGTACACATCCAAACCAAGGCATGTAATAGGTCATTTTGACTCTCAAAAGCATTTTAATAACATTGGTTTAGCCACAATTTTGATTTGAAGTTTAATCTGTGGACTTGCTTTGAAAAGTAGTTACTTACATCTTAGTAACATTTGCAAAACCTAGAATCAAGGCACAACCAAAGCCCCTTGCAAGCAAAACACTTCCAAAATGTCACTAGGGGAGAAATTGGAAGAGAATGGGATGGATTTCAAGCTGCAAACAGAACTATGCATACCATGGCATATGGTTGAAATTCTAATGACATGAGAGATTGAAACTCTCATTAGAAGGATCTTGAGGGTTCTAGATCATCCACACATATTCTATATATTGAGTAGAAGAGGTTCAGATGAAAGGTTGGTGATGATTGAAGGAGAGAGCAGAGATTGAGATTGAGATTTCATTGCTTGCAACTGAATTCGGTTACATCATTTCACTCACTTTCCACCCATTTTCTTGATTGCAATCTCTTCCATGGATGCTAGGGAATGATTCCAGATCATAATCAAAGGGAATTCGTGGCTGATTGGTGTTCTGGAGCTCAGATTTTTCCACCTGTAACTCACCATCGGGTTTCAAGTTTCAGGAGTTTTCAACCAGTTCTTGTGCATACAGAAGCAAGGGAATGATCCATTGATCGTGTCTGGAAGGTTGGAGAGCTTGATTTGAAGATTTAGTGCATCTGTTCATCAAGAATTGACAGGTATGTAAACTTCTTCCTCCAGCATAAATTAGGTAGAATCGATACGAATTAGGATGTTAGATGCATTGTAGAACGGTGTAGGAAGGTTTTCAGATAGTTAGTTTAAGCATTAGTGACCAATTAAGGATGTTACCATTTTCGGTTGAGAATTGGTTATGGCGAATCTTGAGGTTTCAGAGAGAATAAAGGGCATCAATGAATTCGTGACGAAATTTGGGACGAGTTTCATGTATAAAACACTTGCAATGGAGGATCCTAGAGAGAGTTAGGGTTGGGGACGATGACCGGAGCACCACCGGTGGTGGCCGGAGCTGCGCGCGAGGTTCAGAAGTTCAAAACGAGAAAGATGACTTTAGAGCCATTGGATGGGGCTGAGACCTTTGACCAGCTGAAGATCCAACGGCGACGTATTGATTTGAGTTTGTGAAGGACCCTGAATTGAATGAAACGATGCGTTTCATTAATGTAGTCTGGGTGGGCTTAGTGCAGATTGATACTCACACCCCCTTGTTGGGCCCAATCCATGAATTGAACTGATTTTCATTGCTAGTTGCACCGTGTGTTTATCTTTTTCTTTTGATTTTCTTTAATTTCTTCATTTTATTCATGGTTCATGATTAAATCATAAAAAATTGAAAAATAAGTCAATTGATCCCATTCTTTTTGCATTGAATTCATGATAGAATCTAGTATTTTGTAGATAAAAAATATTTTTATTTCATGCATTTTCTGATTTTATGGGAATTCTTACATTTTAATTGATATTAAAATAGTTATGTTGATACTTGATTTTGTGGAATTTTGTGTGATCATGTGATGATGATTTTGATCCTGATTTTTTGTGAGTTGTTAGCATAGATATGCATGCTCCCCATAGAATTTTATCACATTTTTGTGATGAACATAGGTGGTAGTTTAGGTTGAAACCTTTAGAAGCTCCATTTTTAATGTTTATGGTTGATACCATTGGATTTAGGACTTAATTTTAGGACTTAATAGATGATTTAGTCCCTGGTTTTTGTATGAGGCATTCCTAATTGAATTAGGATCCCTTAGGAATTTTTGTAGAAATTTATAAGATAGTGTGCTATTTTTGCTTGATTTTAGTTTAGGTGCTAGTTTTAGATGATTCTAAGGCACTAACTCAACTAGATTAACTTCTTTAGTTCCCTTAGGTTAGGGTTTTGCTTTGCTTGTTCTTGGATGATGTTGAAGGCAAGTTGAAGATGCATTGGATTTCTTGAAGAGGATTGGATTTGAAGATCTTCCCTTCTTGTGGTGTAGTTTTGATTAGGTTAAGATTAGGGTTTTGTAGGCAGAGCTTCTAGATGGTTCTCTTCCTTCATAAACATGGAATATGTTGATCAATTCCATTCTTCCCTATGATGTAAGGTCCCTTGTAAATGCCTCATCCCTCCTTTGGTAGGATGTGTGGCTCTTTGCAAATTGGTAGAACCTTTGAGGGTCCCTTTCTCTGATGACAAGATGCTCAGTGGTGGCCTTTGGTCTTCACTCTGCTACCAATCATCCAAACTTTGCTCTTGATAGATGAATCTTTCTCCCTTGTTAGAGGATGGAGTTCCTTGCTTGAAGAATATTGGAGGATGGAGTTGATACTTCCATTTGATTGAAGACTACTCTGAGGAGCTGAAGATTGTAGATGAAGAGGAGCTAGCTGATGCTGGTAAGGATGAGAGAGCTAAAGCAAGAAGAACAAGTTAATACTTATGAAGAGGATTCAATTGAGATTGAGTGAAGAGCTGAGGCTTGAAGAATAAAGGATAAGCTGATATTTATGCTGATGCATTGAGAGCCTGAGGGAATCAAGCTGATACTTGTAGTTAGAAGTAAAGCCTGAAGGTGGGGTGTAATGTAAAGCTGAAGCTTAAGGAAGAGAAAATAAGTTGATACATATGTTTGATAGGTTGAAACCTTGGAGAAGCAAGTTGATACTTGTCATGGAAGATGATATCCCTGAAGAGCTGTTGAAGATTGATGACTGGACTGCTGGCAGAAGAGGGCCCTAATGTGAAGCTGTGAGAGGGGTTGATCTGTTTTCTTTTCCTGTCTGTTTTCTTTTCTGTATTGATGTGCCTTGTTTGATTTGCTTGATGCATTAGAATAAGTTCATGTTTAGATTTTAATCTAGGAGCATGATTACACTAGAGGTTGAGTTGCTCCCTCTGCTTGTATTTTTACTGTATGGCTTTGCTTGCGGGTATTCGGTAGAGCCCAGCTCCCTTGCCCATGTGGTTTGTGTTTTGCTTGATGGCATTTTATTTTCTGTATGATTGCAATTACTCATATTTTGCTTGATAGCATGTTATTTCTTCTGCACGATTGCAGTTATTCATATGTGGCTTGAGGTCGAGACGAGCTTGTGGAGGCTGATGTCCCACACACATTTCCTCCCTCACTTGCATTGCATGCATTTTACAGTCGTTTATTGTTTACTGTTTAAGCTGATGCTTTATCTGTTTCTGTTTATCATTGACATGATCCCCTAGGAATCTCACTTCCTTTGATAAGGAAGTGATGATAGAAATTTAGGTTGAAACCTATGCATGACAACTTCTAGGAGTTCCCTGTTTCAAACCTCAACCATAGGATGAATCCATGGCATGACAACATTAGGACTTGATAGTCTCCCTTTAGTTGAGCCCCTTCTCTTCTCTTCTCAAAACAAATGAAAATACAATAATAAAGGTTAACTGACGTTGTACGTTACGAGCCTTAAGCTATCTGAGAGAGGATTGTTGGAGAGTCTATTTTCAACAGTCTGGATGTTTAGTATGGCACCCTTTGGGTGACATGCGACGCATTCACTCTCAGGTCATAGTCTCTAGTGCGATATTAGTTACAAACACCATAAAAAATAGTTCTTCCATAAAAGACAGAAAACAAAATTCAAACCTTTTTGCCCCGTGGGCCCATAATTCAAAGGAAGCTTTTCTGAAGGAAAGAGTGTCGTTAACTCTCAGTTCTACCGCAAACAGGCTTTGTCCCTAACTGCTGGAACTGTTTGTTAACCCTACTCGATAAAACAGATGAATCTGAATTCCCATAATCCGTATTATCCCGAACTACGTAAGCTCTGATCTCTCATACCTGTTGAGAGTACGTAGGCACAGTACTGATGTATTGGCGAGCCACCTTTCCCGTAACCCGTAGTAGGTCGAACTACGTTGACTCTGATTTCTCATTCTCTGATGAGAATACGTAGGCATAAAGTGCGACGCTTTTCCGAGTCATCTTTCTTTTCTTTTTCAGACCAGCCTTGATAGGTAGATAGATAAACCAACCCGTCCAGTAAACACAACAAGCGTGGATCCCATCGAGTACGATGGACGTGAGGGGTGTTAATACCTTTCCCTTGCGTAACCGACTCCCGAACCCAGACGATGGTTGCGATGACCTTGTCTTATACCTTTTCGTCAGGTTTTTCCGATCGTTTCCTTTCCCGTTCTGAGGGATAAATAACGAAAGGTGGCGACTCTTCTGTTTTGCTGGCACCTTATTTTCGCGGAAGCGACAATATCAACCAAAAATTGGAATAAAAAAGTGGATACCAACCAAAAGATGGAATAAAAGAAATATTACCAACCAAAAGTTGGAATGAAACTAAGGATACAAACAAAAAGTTGGAATAAAACAATGAATACCTACCAAAAGTTAGGATAAAACAGAGATTACCAACCAAAAGTTGGGATGATACCAAGTATACAAACCAAAAGTTAGAATAAAACCAAGGATACCGACCAAAAGATGGTATGAAACCAAGATTACCAACCAAAAGTTGGAATAAAACCAAGAATACCAACCAAAAGATGGGACGAAGCCAAGATTACCAACCAAAAGATGGAATGAAACAGAGGATACCAACCAAAAGTTTGAATGAAATAGAGGATACCAACAAAAGTAGGAATAAAACTATGATTACCAACCAAAAGGTGGAATTAAACCAAGGATACCAACCTAAAAGCTAGAATAAAACCAAGGATACAAGCCAAAAGTTGGGATGAAACCAAGGATACCAACCCAAAAGTTAGGATGAATCCAAGTGTACCAACCAAAAGTCGGAATAAAACCAACATTACACACCAAATGATGGAATGAAACCAAGGATACCAGCCAAAGTTGGAATAAAACTAAGGACACCAACAAAAATTTGATATGAAACCAATATTACCAACTAAAAGTTTGAACGAAACAGAGGATAGCAACCAAAAGTTGGAATAAAATCAAGAATACCAACCAAAAGTTGGAGTAAAACCAGGCTTACCAACCAAAAGTTGGAATGAAACCAAGGATACCAATAAAAGTTTGGAATAAAACCAGAGATACCCACCAAAAGTTGGGATGAAACAGAGGATACCAACTAAAAGTTAAAATAAAACCAAGGATATCAACTAAAAGGTGGGACGAAGACAAGATTACCAACCAAAAGTTTGACTGAAACAGAGGATACTAACTAAAAGTTTGAATAAAATAGAGGATTTCAACCAAAAGGTGGAATAAAACCAAGATTACCAACCAAAAGTTGGAATGAACCAGGGATACCAACCCAAAGTTAGAATAAAACCAAGGATACCAAGCAAAAGTTGGGATGAAACCAAGGATACCAACCAAAAGTTGTGATGAAACCAAGTCTACCAACCAAAAGTCGGAATAAAACCAAGATTACCAACCAAAAGATTGAATGAATCCAAGGATACTAGCCAAAAGTTGGAATAAATCCAAGGACACTAACCAAAAGTTGGGATGAAAATAATATTACCAACCAAAAGTTTGAATGAAACAGAGGATAACAACCAAAAGTTGGAATAAAACAAAGATTACCAACCTAAAGTTGGAACGAAACCAAGGGTACCAACCAAAAGATGGAATAAAACAAAGGATACCAACCAAAAGTTGCGTTGAAACAGAGGTTACCAACCAAAAGATGGAATAAAACAAAGGATACCAAACAAAAGTTGGGACGAAGCCAAGATTACCAACCAAAAGTTGGAATGAAACAAAGGATACCGACCAAAAGATTCAATGAAATAGAAGATACCATCAATTAGTTGGAATAAAACCAAGATTCCCAACCGAAAGTTAGAATGAAACCAAGGATAACAACCCAAAGTTAGAATAAAACCAATGATACCAACTAAAAGTTAGAATGAAACCAATATTACCAACCAAAAGTTGGAATAAAATAGAGGATACGAACCAAAAGTTTGAATAAAACAAAGATTACCAAACAAAAGTTCGAATGAAACCAAGAATACAGATAAAAAGTTGGAATAAAACCAAGAATACCAACAAAATGTTTGGATGAAACAAAGATTACCAACCAAAAGTTGAGATGAAACCAAGTGTACCAACCAAAAGTCGGAATAAAACCAAGATTACCAACAAAAAGATGGAATAAAACCAATATTACAAACCAAATGTTTGAACGAAACAGAGGATAACAACCAAATGTTGCAATAAAACTAAGATTACCAACCATAAGTTGGAATGAAACAACGGATACCAACCAAAAGATGGAATAAAACCAAGGATATCAACCCAAAGTTGGGATAAAACAGAGGATACCAACGAAAAGTAGTATTAAAACCAAGGATACCAACCAAACATTGTGACGAAGCTAAGATAACAACCCAAAAGTTGGAATGAAACAGAGGATACCAACCAAAAGTTTGAATGATATAGAGGATGCCAACCAATAGTTGGAATAAAACCAAGATTACCAACCGAAAGTTAGAATGAAACCAAGGATACCAACCAAAAGTTAGAATAAAACCTATGATACCAACCAAAAGTTGGGATAAAACCAATATTACCAACCAAAAGTTGGAACGAAACGGAGGATATCAACCAAATGTTGGAATAAAATAGAGGATACTAACCAAAAGTTAGAATAAAACAAATATTACCTACCAAAAGATGGAATGAAACTAAGGATACAAACAAAAGGTTGGAATAAAACAATGAATACCTACCAAATGTTAGGATGAAACAGAGATTACCAACCAAACGTTTGGATGAAACTAAGTGTACAAACCAAAAGTTAGAATAAAACCAAGGATGCCGACCAAAAGATGGTATGAAACCAAGATTACCAACCAAAAGTTGGAATAAAACCAAAAATACCAACCAAAAGATGGGACGAAGCCAAGATTACAAACCAAAAGATGAAATGAAACAGAGGATGCCAACCAAAAGTTTGAATGAAATAGAGGATACCAACAAAAGTAGGAATAAAACTATGATAACCAACCAAAAGTTGGAATTAAACCAAGGATACCAACATAAAGTTAGAATAAAACCAAAGATACAAACAACAAGTTGGGATTAAACCAAGGATACCGACCCAAAAGTTAGGATGAAACCAAGTGTACCAAACAAAAGTCGGAATAAAACCAACATTACACACCAAATGATGGAATGAAACCACGGATACCAGCCAAAGTTGGAATAAAACTTAGGACACCAACAAAAAATTGATATGAAACCAATATTACCAACCAAAAGTTTGAAGAATCAGAGGACAGCTACCAAAAGATGGAATAAAATCAAGGATACCAACAAAAAGTTTGAATAAAACTAGGATTACCAACCAAAAGTTGGAATGAAACCAAGGATACCAATAAAAGTTTGGAATAAAACTAGAGAAACCAACCAAAAGTTGGCATG